>JAFBJQ010000020.1:2679-75768 GCA_016785345.1 Trinectes maculatus
GCCAGAAAACCTCATTTTCTCATAGGTCAAAAATCGAAAAAAAACGTAAGGGGTTAGTATGTCGAAAATGTCCAAAAACGGCCAAAAATTTAAAGTGGAAAAAACGCGCAAGAATGGCAGGAAATAGTGTGCAAGCACCCCCCAGAATGATATTTTGTTGATTAGACGCCAGAAAACCTCATTTTCTCATAGGTCAAAAATCGAAAAAAAACATTTTCTCATAGGTCAAAAATCGAAATAAAACGTAAGGGGTTAGTATGTCGAAAATGTCCAAAAACGGCCAAAAATTAAAAGTGGAAAAAACGTGCAAGAATGGCAGGAAATAGTGTGCAAGCACCCCCCCAGAATGATATTTTGTTGATTAGACGCCAGAAAACATCATTTTCTCATAGGTCAAAAATCGAAATAAAACGTAAGGGGTTAGTATGTCGAAAATGTCCAAAAACGGCCAAAAATTAAAAGTGGAAAAAACTTGCTAGAATGGCAGGAAATAGTGTGCACGCACCCCCAGAATGATATTTTGTTGATTAGCCGCCAGAAAGCATCATTTTCGTATACAGTGATCCCTCGCTATTACACGGTTCACCTTTCGCGACTTCGCTGTTTCACGGATTTTTTTAGTGCAGTTTGTTATGCTATTTTTTTTTTTACAGTATATGCACGCGCGTTGTGCTCTGTGTGGAAAAGGCTGTGCTCGGGACGGAGACGCTGGCCCTTTAAAGGGTGGAGCTTAGACCCGACCGTCTCGCCCGCAAGCAGAGGATTCAGGAGGGAGAGAAATAGGAGGTTTGTTGTGTTTAAAGTCATTAAATCGGCATACTACAGCAACTGAGTCTTTTTTTGAGTTCTAACCGGACTCACCACAGTGATTCACCTTTCCACCAGCATCAATTATCCATTCGCTACCTTTTACTCTGTGTCCTGATTGGCTAAGGGACTATAGGCCAATGTCAATAAGTCTCCTCCGTGCCTCGTCTCTGTCCAGTACAGAATGCGTTCGGCTTGGCAAATTTACATGTTTGCATATTGTCTCCACGACAAAACCCACAATGTAGACAAAACGTTCTGCACCGACAAAGACACCTGCACCACGGCCTTCAGTAGAAAAAGACGCTACAGCGGAGCTGAGTCAGCACGAAGAGGCACAGTCAGAGGAACTGTGAAATACGCGTCAGTCACAATGTGTTCAACCGCGTAGGTTGATTATTAAAATGATTATTTTACAGTATTTCTAAAAAAACTATCATAGTTATTTGTTAGAAAACGCTTCTATTTTTATTTCTTAAACAAATGCCTGGGCCTGTAAAAAGGTTTTGTTCCTCGCTTTCAATGTTTTATGGAGTATTTTATTGTATAATAACTGTAAAAAAATAAAGGTTTCTACTTCACGGATTTCGCCTATTGCGGGTTCTTTTTGGAACGTAACCCCCGTGATAAACGAGGGATCACTGTACGTCAAAATTTTTAAAAAACGTAAATTTTTTAAAAAAGTCAGAAATGATCATAAACCTAAAATTTTTTCACAAAAACGTGGATAGTCACCAAAAAAAACCATTGTGTAATATGTTGTCATGAAATGTCATAAAATGTCACAATTTTTTTTTTCACAAAAGCATTCAAAATCATGAAAAAACGTCATTGTACTGTATGCCGTTGTCAAAATTTCGCTGTTTGGAATAAGTTGCATTGTTGGGGAAAAAACAATACAAAGGGTGTCTAAGTATGTACGAAACAACTGTATTTATTATGATATCAATACCTTTTCTATGTACACACAGTCATAAAAATGCAGTTTTAGTAGCAGGATTCGTTTACAAGTATGACTTCTTTCTCCTTTAGGCATTCTCATAGTCTTTCCCCTTGATTGCTTAAGCAAATTTGGACTTTCTTTGTGACAAAATGACTACCACTGTTTTACAAATTAATTTACATGTGAATAAATAAAAAAACACAGTTTTTAAATCCATTACCAGCAAAGAATCTTTTTGAACACAAAAGACCTGTATAAGTAGCTAATGTGCAAATTCTCTACATTAGAGGGTGCACATGAAATGTTAATCTATATGAGTTATTTGAATGGAAATACTGACTAGGACAAATAAGGAGGAAAAAAACAATGGTTTCACAGTAAATTCAAACACACGAAACAGCAAATGCAGATTCAAGTAAAACAGGATTATGTCAAAAAACAAATTACAACTCCCTTTGTCTCTGAGACATGGGGCTATTACATAAATCCACTGTTAATTGTGTCAAGAAATCAAACAGTATTTGAGGCTAAAATGATGTCTGTAAAACAAGAGAGCAAATTCATATCAAACGGATAAAACATACATGACCAGAGAATCTGTTCTCCAAAACATGTCAGTGGATATTCACGTGAACATGTACAGTAAACAATGCAAGGCAAGACTGTCCCTTTAAATTATTTAATCTATTTCTGTAAGGACAAATATTATACGGCCCTTAACTATGATAATATCTCTGAGTCACACAGACAAAATGATTATTAATGTTCTTACGATGCCCGGATTTGGCAACAGCAGGCAGGACTACAGGATGCTGCCCAAATGTGCAAACCATGCCAATCAAAGCAACTGTTTAAATTCCATGATTGTACCATTAGGTCATCTCTCAAAGCTTCCGCTAAAATTGTATGCAACAGCATCTGATTTGCATTCCCTTGCATTCCTGTATTGCTCCACGGATCTTATCTGTACAAAAAGCAGTCAGCAACAGTAAGTTAAGGATAGGATATCTCTCCCACTAGCTTTGTGATGTGCATCAGTGGCCATGCATTGTTGGTGAAGACTGGTGACTGGCGTCTATGGAGCAAATGTAAAGCTGATAAAACTTAGAATGTCTTCCACTCTGCTTTTAAATGTCACATTCTGGGGATGAAGTGGACTGATCCCTTCGTACCCAGATCTCATCCATCTCTATTAGCTTTTGATCCTCCACATTGTCATTGTCCAAAGTGTTCTCCTCATGTGTGTCAGTTGCCTTCAAATCTTGTGTCTCGCTCACCGCTGGGGACTGAAGGCTCTCGCATTCTTCTGTTTCTTCACTTTCCAAGGACAAAGCCATGACGGGGGCCTCCAGGTCAGCCTCAGTAGATAGCACTCTGGGTGTCTGACAGAACTCATCGTCGTCGTCACTGAGGATGTCTGTCTCCTTCACCTCCTCCCGGTCCTCGTATTCTTCCAGGTCGAACTGTTCCTCCACCCAGCGGTCGGTGTCTCCTGCCAACTCAGACTGTTGCTGCTCTGCTTTGTCCTCAGGTTGCAGCAGATCTGCGTCGGGTTCCTGCGGGGAAGGGAGGCCCTGTTCAGGCTCGCCATCAAAAACGATGTCCGTGTCGATGGTGAAGCGGTTCCTCACAAGCTTCCTTCTGCCTAAAGTCCTGGTTGGAGCAGATGCTGCAACAAACAGAAAAAAATCAAAGTCAGCATTTCAGGTAATATACCATGAATGTCATCCCCTACATATCATTAAACCCATAAATGTGGTTTAAGTAAGTAATGGAAAAACTTGATCCTATCTGTGTCAGGTAAAAGGACCGAGCCCAGAAATGGGACAGCTGGAACTGTGGGGAGATATCTGTCACTGAATGGCATTTACCTGCTTTTTGGGCGTCTAATCAACAAAATATCATTCTGGGAGTTGATTTCACGCTCTTTTATGGCACGTTAGCGCGTTGTTTACATTTTTAGGTTTTTGGGCATTTTCGACATACTAAGCCCTTACGTTTTTGAGCTATCAGAAAATGATTTTTTTTTCACGCAATCGCAAAATTTTGCAAAATTTCACAAGATTTCACAAAATTTCTCGAAAATGTCCAAAATCATGAAAAATGTTGGAGTGAAATGACACAAAAACAATAATTTTCAGAAAAACAAAAATTTTCAAAAAAAAACCCAAATTTTTCAAAAAAACCCCCAAATTTTTCAAAAAAACCCACATTTTCAAATTTTCAAAAAGTAATAGTATAGTATGTCATCGCAAAATTTCACAAAATTGTTTTTTTCACTAAAACGTCCAAAATCAAGAAAAGACATCATAGTATAGTATGTCGTTACAAAATTTCACCAACTTTTTTTTTTTCCAAATTGATATCTGTCACTGAATGGCATTTACCTGCTCTATTGATGGCGGGGCGGGCTCCCTTCAGTGCACAGAGACGCTTTCCTCCAAAGGGTACGTACTGCTGGTTGAGGGGTAAACTCTCGGTTTTTAGAAGCTGCCGGCGATGTTTTTCTCTTAGGATTGAATGCACTGTTTTCAGGAAGTCTTTTCTACTCTCTGGCGAGCTGAGGGAGATGGACAGAAACATTATCAGCTGGTCACGCCACAGATAGCGGGGCACACGGGACGTTTATCAGTGACACACCAGCTTCAATCTGCAGGAGAATTCAACCCCCATTAGAAGAGATCCTCACCTACAACACAGCTGAAATGTCCTCTCTGGCCTCCCCTCTGACTCTGACTTAATGTGGACTATCTCACACACAGCAGAGCCCTCACCATCTGAGGACGAAATCAATACTCTCATGTGATTTCTTTTAAAAACGTTGTTGGATGTGAGAGCCTCGAACACAGTATTGAAATACAGCATTCATGTATTGAGTCATTGTATATTTCTTTAGTCACTTACCTGTATTAGCCAAGGATCGGACTTGAAGAGCATCAGTGGGGATCATGTGGCGGAATCGGAAAGGGTCTTTCTCATCTGAAGATATGGAGACTCGATGGGAGCCTCCCTACAATCAGTCAGAAGGGAAAAAAAACCCAATGATGTTTATTTCCCCTGTGAAATTAATGCTTCTGCCAAGTACATTTACAGTGCTGCAATAAAACAGGTTATACTTAAAAGGAACACACCACCATTTTACGATTTCTTCTCAGGTTCAATTCCTGGTAGGGCGACTCCCTTTGACGAAGCAAATAATTACAGCTACAAATACTAAATAACATATTCTAATATAAAACTTCTTAACCTCCGTTAATTGTATAAATAGTGGCTTAACCAACATACTTCCATACATAAAACAGTGGAAGTATCTGTACTCGTGGACAAATCTACTCCAAGGCCTCGGGTGAGGAAAAAACAGCTGGACTCACTCATCTTCTAGTCATCACTCATATCACAGTATTTGGTATATTATATATAATTATTTAATATATAACTATATATTTATAGCCATGTTTGATATCTGTTGGTCCACGTGTGTGTTCTAACACATGTACACACATCCCAATTTATAAATAGGAAAGAGATGAGATTGTTTTGCCACTTCTGGGGGAAGTGCTAATGGATAAAAAAAAATCATTAAAAGGTGGCGTCTTCCTTTAAATCAGCTAAGTTGTTGCTCTTGTTGTTGGCTCTTTTGAAAACCTACCATTTTCTTTTTCTGCTTGGAGCTGTCCTTGCATATGAAGACGACTGCCGTTTTGAACACTAAAGAAGCAACGGGGAAGAAATATCACAAACATCAATATCAATATGTGTAGATTTCAGCAGTCGACAGAAGTAATAACAGTGACTTGTTGTAGTACATCGCATGGAGGACACTGGACATGAAGAATACTCTCCGAGACCCTATACAGGATCTTGGACAGAACCTGGTCCGTAACATACCAAATGTTGCCATCTGTGGCTCCTTCTTCCACTTTCCTAAAGAAGCTGTAGGGTTGATCCAGGTGACACTTGTGTGGAGTAACAGATCGCCCATGGACAGATCAGCAACCTGGCAAAACCCAACAGACCAGCAGTCACTCCACATGTACTGTAAGCTTCAGGTGACAGAGCTGAGCCAAGCCACTTTTGTTCTACGCACCTCTTTCTTTTCTCCACTCTGCTCGGTGATGAGCTGATCGAACACTGCCCCATACTCCTCATGGATCTTCTGCATCTCATTGATGTGGCTGGCAACTTTGTTCATGGCTTTCATGGCAACTGCAAGCAACGTGGGCGAAATGAATTGATTGTGACTTTGTGTTTTCAGCCAGGTTCGAACATGTCGGCCATGTGGATGGGTCTTACCGTCTAGGTGGTAGTGCTCCTCACTGTCTGGGTCTGTGAGTGAGTACAGCTCCTTCAGCAGGAGAGGATACTTCAGGACCCTCTGGATGGGTTTGATCAGATATGATTCCAGGGTGGACGAGTGCTGCTGCTTGGGGTTGCGCTCGTCCAGGAAGGCCTTGAAATCTGCGTCTGTTTTGGCTGGAATGATAAAAAAAACCAGAATATTTTATGTTACTGAATGACACATTCATTTTTTTGGCTCCATTTGTGCCTTTTTGTGTGCTACACAGTGATAGTCGTACATTCAAACGTCTGATCAACCACTGCATCAACATTCTGCCACGTTCAGTTTGAGTTGTGAAAACAGAGGGTGCAGACTGCTGTTTATAAAAATAGCGAACAATGAATAATAATGAACAACAACAAAAAAACATGGACCAGAGAAGTGGGAGTTGTAGCCCTGCTTGATGAACGTTGATGTTTTTAATTATCTATAACCCGGGCTGTTTCCTGCTTGTTGTAGTCAATTCTTTTGATCTAAAAAGCAACCAGCCACAAGAGAACAGGAATTATCAGTTCACTGTTAAAAACAACAGCTTTACCCACACAACACCTCAGCAACCTCATTGTGGCCAGTAACTAGTTGACTCACCGAATGGAAAAGCAGCAGAAAAAGCCATTCCACTTGACTGTTAAAGAGGGAGGAGGTGTACCAGCTACAGAACAAACTGTCCAACACCGTCCAGTATCTGACCTACAGTCTTATTATGGGCTTCTTCAGCACTGGAAGCCACCAGCTTGAAAGTATGCAGAGGTCAAATGGACAACTGTCGAGTTGACATCTCCGCAGAGCAGATTTCTGAAACCTTGCCGGATGTGGCAGATGATTGATGGGGGGAAAAAAATGCATTCTCTACTTTGAGCAAAGGAGGGACGTTGACGACATTTACTCACCCTTTACTAGGACCTTGGGGACTTTGGTGTGGCTGGCGCAGAAAGCACTGTAGATTTTAAAACGGTCTGCGTAGTACAGGAAAGACCCTCCGAGGGAGAAGAGGACTTTCTGTGAATAGGGGGGAGTGGGGTTAACCAACTAGCAGCCATAGAGAGCGTGGTTGTTACTGGTCATGTCTTGTTGCATATGTATCAAGTGGCCACTTACCTTGAACTGATCCACTCTTTCCAACTTCTCCAGATCTGGAACCAATCTAGTCCCATCTTCCAGGGTCTTGAGAAACTCAACTTGAAACTCCACCATCTCGGGCAAGTTCCCAAACAGTACGTCCAGCTGGAGGAGAAGAGTGATGAAGTCTAAATAGTTTGTTTTTTCTGGCTGGACATCCAATACTAGTCCCTCGTTATGTTAATACAACCAAACCAATCTCATTTTTGCAAGTGTATGTAGGACATCTCTTCATTTTTGTAAACACCCTCCAAACCACCCCCTCTGGCTCCACTTCACATGGTTACGTAACCCACTTTTCCTTTCAGCATTTCAATAGTTCTGGCATTTAAAGGCAGCTTCCACTCAAAGCATTGGACAAAGCACTGCACCATTAGACGTACCTCATCCTGAGTGAGAAAGGTCTCTTTCTGCAGCGGGGTTAAATATCTCCCGATCAGGCAACTGAGATCCTGCAAGATGCCAGTGATTTTTGTGCGATTAAAAGGCTGTGAGCATCATTATGTGGAATACAGACAGGAACGATGTGCAGTTTACACAAAAGCCCTTGCAAAAAACACACACACACACACACACACACACACACACACACACACACACACACACACATGATTCAAGTGCAGGGACTGTCAGAGTCTCGCCAGAGATCAAAGACAGAAGCTCGCTTTGCTGCATGAACCTTGTAAACTGAAACACAATACAATACAATACACCATCAATCACGCACAACAGGATTTCCATAATAAGTATAGATGTGTTCCCTGTAATGAGCTGTAACATTTTAGATTGCCTTGACATGATCCCATAATATACCTTCCCTAACCCGGTTATTCTATGGAGCCACTAACGGGCAAAAAAAAAAAAAAAAAAGATTAGGCAATATCCGAGCCAGGGCACAGCTGTGTCCCCTCCTGCCTCCTGGGACGCAGATAAATCTGGATTGGACATGTGGGATGAGTGATGCATAGGACTAACAACACACTGTAGAAAGACAAGTCAGATCAATGGATGCACACGCACACACACACACACATACAAACACACACCATCTGCCTCTCACAAATAAGATACTGACTTTGACATAAGTCCGTTCGGTCTCCACGAGCTCGCAGATGACTTTGCGGAGCTTGTCGGCATCAGAGAGCTGTCGGGGGGTTGCGGGAGGCGGGAAGGGCGAGTCCGGGCTGGGCGAAGAGGAAACACAGTCCGAGGGATTCATGTCATGGAGGCTGCGGCAGAAAGCGGCCACTTGCTCTGTGCTCTGCAAAAAAAGAAAAGAGGAAAAAAAAGGAGGGCAGGAAAAAATGAGTTAAATCATAGAACTCGGATTTAAAAATCATCGTACCCAAATATCGATCAGTCGCCACAAACGCAGGTTGAATAATAACTTTCAGGTGTCACGCCCCACATGCCGATGTGCACAGGTTCATGACTGTGCAGAGAGTGAGCCAGGAAACAGGCGGCTGGCACGGAAAAAAAAAACCCATAATAATAACCTGCACTGATTTGGTCTATTTTCAGTCAGTCACGATAATGACTCCCCGCCTCCCGCTCTTCCACTCACATCCTGCTTTTCTCTGGGGTTTTCCTTCAGCCGACGGAGCGCTGGCGTAATGATTCATCTCTTTCACACAATCAAAATATACACACAACAGCATCTATCCACATACAGTACGCGTTGTCATGGAGACCAGGCCTGATGTGCATTAGACTATCATTTTGGACAAAAATAGATCCCGCTCAGCGACAGCCTGCACTTTAATGAACTAATAGTTACTTTGTCGGCGACAGACCTCAGCCCCTCCAGCCTTATCAACAACACAGTATTTTGGCTTTTTTAAATAAAAAAGCTTAAGTTAGGTTTTTTTTTTTTAATTCCTTATTTTTAAGTTCATATAACATGCAGGTACTGGCACCTCTGAGGACGTAATAGAGAGCTTGGGCACCGAGAGGCAGTTTTTCCTCCCACACCACGAGCTCTTCTAGGAAATAACTATGTTGCCTCCACGCAGCTGCAGAGGATGAAATTTGATCGTTTCCAGATTTAAAAATAATCTTAATTAAAGATCTATTATCTCTCTACACATCTGAGGGCATCACGACGACTTGTCATAGTCGATACTGTGGTGCATAAAGGGAAGTGCAAATATAGAGGAGCCATCGTTTGGACGTCGTTCCGATACCAAGTCAAATATGGGAAAAAGAAAATGATATGAGACTGAGAATAGACCACTGTGTGAAATGGTTCTTGCACATTTTCCTATGCAGCTTCGCAAACGACAACAGCTACAACCATTGTTACCTAATCAGACAGTCGTATTCATATGTGAGGCACGACGGCCCCTTGTCCCTTTCCAACAAAGCTTCGGAAAATAATCAGACGGCTTTTAGCTCAACAGATGAACTGGGAAGTGCCATAGTCTCTGTGTAATGAACTGTCACAGTGACATGATGGAAACTTTAATGCTTCTGCTGTTTAAGTCGTCTTAAAGTAAATGTGGAGGTGCTGATGAGTCAGAGTGGTTTTAACGAGTCAAAACACACGACAAACGTCGCGGCTAAAAAAACGTCTTCCTCTTTTTAAAGAATGTAGTGCTAACAATGTTTGTGATCTGGTACGATGTTTTTGTTTTGTTTTCGTTTTTTTTTTTACACAAAAATAAATCAATCGACTCTAGATTCAGCTAGCATGGGTATAAATATGGAAAACAGCAGCTTCACGCGTAAGGTTACGAGTCGTCTCAAAAATCTCACACAAGCAAATAGGGGAGCACCCAATTCAACTCGTGAGCTCGTCCAGGTTTACAAAGCCCAGTGTGAGGCGGTGCTGCTAATTAACACCATGACAGCTTCGCCTGCACGGACACTCAAGACGTGGCTGAGAGGAGAGAGCAGACAGAAGGAGGTGAAGGACCACAGCTTCCAAAAACACGTGAGACTGTAGATCAGGACAAAAAGCACGAGGTGGGAGAGAGAAGACGTTTGTCCAGAGCAGATGAACTCAAGAGTAAAAACAGCTTCAAAGAAAGAACGCGCCGACGATGGAGTGATGGAGAAGTGTGTACATCTTCTGCCTGTGAAGCGTGGTAATCCTGAGATCACAGAGAGAGGACGCTGCAACGCCGCTCTGTGCATGTTGTCAAAACACACAGACAGATGTGCAGAGTCTCAGCTGATGCATGCAGTCTTTTATTTTGGCGAGGCACTCCGCTGATTGTGGGGCAAGTCCGTGTTTACGGTGACTCACTGCGTCCTGTTGTTTGTCTGTAGCAGCGAGGGGGGGGGGGTGGAGGGTGCAACGTCAACAGCAATGAAGCGTATAATCAAAGCAGGCAGGTAAAGAAGGAGGTGATCTCACCAGGTGAAGCATGTCATAGATGGAGTCTGCGGAGCACTTCCTGTGCTTGCTCCGCTTCAGCATGGACATAGCCGGGTGCGTACGGGTGGACGGTCGGCGTTCGAGGGAAGAAACCTCACTGACACATTTCTCTTTTGTCTTTCTTCTGTGTTGAAGAGGGGAGGAAAAAAGAGAAGGCGGCGTGGTGCTCGCGATGAAGGATGAGTGAAGCTGCTCTGCCTCCTCCTCCTCCTCCTCCTCTCCGCCCACCCGCACTTACAGCCTTCCAACTCGCCCTCTTCTCGCCTCCCGAGTCTGCTGTCGTCCTGTCACTGATGCTCACTGATATTCTGCAGGCTGGGGGAACTCGCGCACACACTGTGAGTGTGAAGATCTGGACGTCTCTGGCAGCACTGGTCAGACCAGAGAGAGGGAGAGGACACGGAGCAGGAGGGACGGAGTCTCGTCGCCGAGGCGGCAGCGGAGCAGGATTGGCTGAGTGAGCCAAACGGCAGATGAATATAAATGCAGAGTTTCAGGAGTATGGGGGGAAGGAGGGAGGGGGGGGTGGGGGGGGATGCAAGGAGCCGACTGCAGCGTAGGATGAACATCAGTCTCATGGTTTACTTCCTACACGTACACACATCACTTCCTTAAAGGAAAATAGTGTTGCTCAGGCTTTGGAAACAAACCGGATCGCACGCGTTCCCATTCTGTTTCTGCAGCAGACGGAGACAGACAGAGGTTTTATCCCTCTTCCAGATGAAAAAGGCCATTCTTCAGAACAGTGACCCACTCGCTCCTGAAAGTAAAGTAACTTCACTTCACAGCCAATGCATCATCCCATTGGATGCCAGCTGATTGGCTCGCTGGTGCCGCGCCAAGTTTTCCCAGAGAGAACAGGGAATCATCGCGATGCACAGAGAAGACACTTCACAACCTCCTACACTCACACACTTTACATTCTACTGACATCTACTGACATCTACTGACATCTACTGTACATCAACATCTAGATGTATAAACAACCTGCCACATGGATGTTCACTCCCTTTGTTTTGACCTCATCCTGATTTTGTTCACATCCACATGATTACCTTTTCACAATTTAGTTAAGGTAACAGCTTTTAGTTAAATTAACTTAAAGCTACAAATAAGTCAGGCTCAGACTTGTGGAGTGGAGATGGATGAAATGAGCGCGGACGCCGTTCTGCTTCCTGAACGAGCCGGTTACAGATGGCGCATGAAACTGTGCTCCATTTCTAACGAGGCAGAGCGGAGGGTGAAGCTGTGAAGGACACAGGAAACAAGCAGCGGGGCCGGGGCCAGAGCGACGCGTGACAAATGCTTTGTGTAGCCGTATTAAATCTGACTCAGCAGAAAAGCCTTACCTTTCTGCACTCAAACTCCGAGTCGTCATCCAGGCTGTCTCCTGAGCTCTCCAGCAGCAGACCCACCCCGTCGTCCAGGATCTCCTCTGCAGCAGACAACACAGCCAGGTGTGAGCCCCCGTGAGCCACATGCATTTATTTACTTTTCTTTCCCGCGTCATTCTCACCTTGGCTCTGGGAGAAGATGTCCGTGTAGACGTTCTCGTCTTCATCCGAGCGCCGCGGCGGCAGGTAGCACAGCTGGCGGCGGTCCACCGGGGGCAGGGTGTTGACCGTCAACGCCAGCGACGCTTGGGAGAACGCCGCCTTCATGTCGGAGAAGTTGAGAGTGTGGGAGGCCTTCCCGTTCAGCTGAAGGATTTCATCCCCTGCATTGAGACCTGCCGAGCGGGAACACAACGTCAGCTTTGACTCTGTTTACCACCTGCCATGCCTCCACGCACACTCGCTACCCATTCCCCCTTAATTGAGACGCCAACAGCAATTAATCTCGTTTTCATTGCTGATTAACTAACCCTTAACATCCCATTAAGATCATTACTGTAAGAAACTATAACGATCAGTTCGACAATTAGTCGCAGATGCTTTATATTTTGTTTTCAGACTCAGCAGCATGACACATCTGTGTGTTGCATGTCTGCTGCGTATCCTCTCTGAGACCCTGCAGTCTGACACGGACGCCATGTTCAGCATCATCCATCACGGAGGCCAGTGAGCGGCAGCGTGGTTATGATTATAGTAATCAGTGTCCTTGAAAAGTGCTGCGTCGCTGAAACATCCCCTGCATCTCGAACAAACATAGACTAATGCATCGCTAAAGAGAAACTGCTCTGCTTTTAAAACAAATGTCAAAAGCAGAGAAAGGGCTAATGCGTGTTTTTTTCTCTCTCTCTCTCTTTTCCCCCCTCAGTGCAGAGCTGCAGAGTTCATCTGATGGAAATGAAGGGTAATGAACCTTTGGCGAAGGCTAATCCGCCCGCCTTCACATCGGTGATGTAGAGCTGCTGCACTCCGTCCTCCTCCACCACTGAAATGGAGAAACCTGGAGGAGGGAAAAGGAGAAGTGGTACAGAGGCGGGAAGAGGAGAGAAAGAGAAGGCGGGGGGGGGGGTGATTATATAAAACTCAGAGGGATGAACAAATGAGAATTGTCTCATTTCACAGGAAATGTCTACAACACCATAACTCGTTTTGTTACACACTGAATAACGACAATAAAAGGCATTGTGTTCTAAGAAGAGGAAAACAAAGAAGGTTAAATATAATCGTCAATCAAATCGGCTCCTACCGTAACCGATCATGCAGGACTCGTCTCTGTCAAACTGGATGACTTTCGTTATCTTGGAGCAGAGCTCAATTTCTTTGTAGAGCTGTGAAACAAAAAAAAATAATAATACGTAAAACAATTTAAAAAAGAAGAGAGCGATCTTTATGTGGTAAAACAAAAGTAGCAGCGGGCGTTTAGTCGTATTCTGGTGGGCGAGCTGGTCGACACGTACCAGGTCGCAGACGTCCTCCTCCGGTTTGGGAATGTAGTACTGCACTTTGTTTTCAATCAGGAACTTGAGTCGTAAGTAGTGTTTGGTGGGATCGAGCTGGTGGGACTGCAGGATGAGGGAACACAAACGGTGTCTTAATCATGAATAAGTCATTTGACCAGTACAGGGGGTCCTCGAGTTACGACGGAGATCCGTTCCTGAGAATGTGTCGTAACCGAATTTCGACGTAAGTCGGAACATACATTCATTGTGCCATTGTGCATACATTGTGCCACCAGATGTCGCTATCACACCACGCTGAAATAAGAGTTTATTATGGTGAATTGCCTTTTTTGTCCCTCTTGACACACCGTAGGGGTTTCACATAAGTAAACACAAGGCAGAGTAGCCTAGCTGTGCTGTGGAGGTGTTGGAGAGCCGGCAGGCGCGCTGAGAGACAGAGAGAGTGCTCACCAACTAGTTCCCGTGTGAAGTCTCTATGTATTTACGGGGCAAACCGCTTAAGCCAAAACAAGGAAGTTCACGGGAGATGTGTCGTAACCACGAAAACAACGTAACTCGCGACCGTCGTAACTCGAGGACCCCCTGTATTTGTACAGTTGCGTGATGCATTGAGCGGCCTGTGCGCACATCTTCAGGTGCATTCAACGCACTATGACAACACAACGCTTCTGAAACCTGAGCCGCGGGTCAGAGCGGGTCATTTGAATACGAGACGCGTTACCTTGCAGATGGTTTCCAGAACGCACAGCGCGGACTCTCCGGGTTGGATGATAGTCAGCACCGGCTGGTCATTTGGCAGACACACCCAGGAGGGGGTCAGGTGATCGGGGACCCAGATGTCGCTCTCCGTGCTGGGCCGTGGAAGACTCTTCACAGTGCCCTCCCCCCTCTCCTTCGAAAAAAAAACAAACAAAAAACACATTCCAAGTTTTTTTTACAGTCTGATACAACGGCACAATTTTTGTTCTTTTAGTTTTATTGATTTGTTAAAAATGTGTGATCATCCTACGATTTTAATTAATTAATGAATAAATTAATTAATTAGATCAATAGAACTACAGTTACACAGTTCCTTCACCTCGACGACAGAACAATACGTTTGATTAAGAAGGAATTTTTAAAAAAAAATCTCCAATATGCCTGGATAAAGTCCACGTCTGTGGAGCCATAGAGGCGTGTTTCACGTTAATGCGAGCTAACGATTTAATTAATTAAACTCCCACTCCTTCATCTGCCATCCATCTGTGTCGGATCAATGCAGATTTCTCCGGCGGCGCGTGTCAGGCTGCTGCACAGGGCTCGCCACCGAGACATATTTACTGTGTCGGCTTAAGATAATAATAAATCAGAAATCGGTCGTTAGGGCAAAGAGGATGAATTCTCTCTCTTACCCTATGTTCCTTGGCAGCATCAACATATATTCCACCTACAGGCTGTTTCATTGGCTCGTCGCCATCAGCAAAGACCTGCAGGCAGTGAACACATGTCAGGACTTCAGCAGAGTTATGGGGGGCGGAGGAGAAGTTTGTGTGGTCAGTGCGTTTGTGTTACTGGGAGCTCTCAGACCTGGTTGATGGTCGGATAGGCTTTTGTCTTCTTCTTTGAGGTGGTGTCCAGACCCCAGAGGGAGGAGAACCTGCTCTTGCGCTTGCTGCAGGAACGAGACATGGCCTGTGCTCGCCGCCGCACGCCGGACTCTGTGCGCGCCGCCACCTGGGGAAAAAACAGAGGTCAGAGGTCAGACCTCTCCACAAACGTGACAGTTATTTTATTCACACGGCATATTAATAACACGGGGGCCCAACGTAAATAACCGGTAAATAACACTTTTTTTTTTCTCCAGCCTCATTGGAACGTGGCGTTTATAAAAAGTTATTTCTGGCAGAGTGAATCAGAGAGGAAGAGAAGTAAAAAGGAACGATGGAGTACGAGGAGAACAGAGGTGTTGGAGTGTCTCTTTTGTTCCACCTCCCACCCTGCTACCTCGCAGCCCAAACACCCACTTCCTGTGCAGCGCCGCGCTGGTGGAGAAAGAATGAAAAAGAACCTTGCTGATCTTTGTGATGTTTGCCTGCACTACCATCACTTTCAGCAGCTGAGTGCGTGACCCCAGCGCGGCAGTGGGAGGTCACATCTGAACCCGAGGCCTCCCAAACAGATGGCTCTGCTCGAAAAGCCAGACTAAAAAAAAATATGCTGCTGCCGTTACAGAAATACACAATACATTTTCATTTTCCACTGCCGCGTTTGGAAAATCACCGGATGGACTCCGATCTAAACAGGATGATACATTCGGTTGCACAAATATTCTCTGATTTCAAGTCAGCTTTAGGTAAATGCGTTAAAAACTCAAATGTTGGACGTGACATGGAAAGACATGATAACAGAGAGGTGATATTTACCAGTGCGTGGAAGGAGGAGACGGAGAAAATGCCGAGTCGGCCCATTGCCAGCTTGGTTGGGCGAGAAGCAAAGGCCAGGAGGCGTTTGGGGTTGGGCAGCTCTCCTCCCTGCAGGCTGGCTAAGTAGCACCTGAAGCGGAAGAGATCCATGTGAAACTGCTCCAGGTTCTGCTCCCAGAGGAAAATCTGCAGGAGGAAGAGGGACACGAACCGGACGTCCGATTAATAATTCATCAAGACTCTTGTTTGTCAACTTCAGACCAAGATGGAGACTCTCGCTCCCCCCCAGAAGCTCTGATACCAAGAAGTAGCAGGACATTGTGAGCATGATCTCCTCCAAGCCCAGTCATGGTCCTGCTCTCGTGTTGGGAGGAGGCGGACGGCGCCGCGGCGGTGGGTGCCAAGTAGCCCAGAGACGAGAGAGAGAGACAATACTGCACATTCCACTGGCAGACAGACAGGGCCTGTTTCAGCGCTGTGAGGAGCAGGCCCACATCCATTCAGCTCTGCACAATGTGAAACCTAATGCTGGCAAACAGAGGCAGGCAGGACCTGACTGACCAAACAAAGGCCATCTGATCTCACTGCTCTGTAAACAAACCAATATGAGCTCTGCACAGAATGGAGAGAGTGGCAGAGCATCAGCTCGTGCCCAGTGCATATTGAACTGTGTCTCCTGAGACGATTGAAGTTCAACCTGTAGCAGCCTCCTCGCTCGTTAGCAGAGCTTCAGTATCCAAGGATCAGAGAGGCAGTGGAAATGAAGTTGTTCTGTAAGATAATAAAAAAAAGCTACCTGATCCAGGATGGTCTTCCTCTTCTTGGCGTCAGTGACAGCCGACAGCTGCATGTCCCCCATCTTTTTCATCTTCTCGTCCATGTCGATCTTCTGCTCCAGCTTCTTGATCTCGGCCCGCAGCAGCCGCACCGTGTCCTCTCTGTGGTGCTGGCGGGCGACGGCGGTGGCGCACGCCGAGTGGATGGCCGTGATCCAGTTCTCCAGCTCCGTCTGGCTGCAGGTCTGCGTGGACACAACAGAGGTCAGACGTCAAAGAGACTCAGATTCCCGTGTGGATCAACTGTTAATTTTACTGTATCAGAATTTCAAACGGGCACAAGATAAAAAAAAATAAAATAATAGTGAGCTCAGTGTTCGTATTATTTGCCTGCAGGATCATTTCTGCTTCACACACGGATCAGATGATGTTACAGCGTTTTCTTACCTGGAACAGAAACGCGTCGCCCAGGGAGTTGCTGAGACAGAACACAAAGTCTTTTTTGGGATGTTCTGGCACAGCCTGAACAATGCTGTTCTCCACCCAGATGGCATGTTTGGGAATACTGTTGTTGTCGATCCCTAAACAGCCATCAGTCTCATAGAAGAAAAGCGTGCAACCTGGAAAACCACAGACCATGGATTATTTGATTTGAGTGTTGGACTCAGATTTGATAGAGCAATTAAATTCTGCTCTCCAGTGGCCAAAATTAAGAAGTGCAGGATGCCTGAGAGATTCGATTTGGAAATGGATCCAGGGTTTGTATCATGCTTGAAGTGAAGAACTGAGGTTCATCAGATGATAAATATTTCTGCTGTATGTTAGAATCAACTGTGCACATGTCGAGGGTCTAATTCACAAACCTTTCAGTGAAACCCAGTAGCTCTTCCACTTGCGCCTCGTGGCCGACTCCACTTTCTTGTTCTTCTTGTGTACGAGGAAGTTCTTGACAGCGAGCCGCCCAGCTTTCCGCACCATCCCCTGGGCGACGCCGAGCAGCGGGTCCGACTGGTAGGCGGAGCTCATAGTGCTCTGCTCATCACTTAAGGCAGACCCTGCTTCCTCCAAGCTCTCCGTCTGGCAGGAGCTCATCTCCAGCTCCTGGCGGAAGTTCTCGTACACGCCCTGAACGCACTCGCTCGCGCCGCCGCCACTGCTGCTGCCGCTGTCGCTGCCTGCGAACATGTTCCTGCCGTGCGCCGAGCAGACGGAGAAGGAGGCCGACATGGTCTTGTAACGCCTGGACTGGAGCTCGGGCTCCGCCGTCACCCCGTCAATCCCGCTGTCGTCGTACTCGCTGCCGTCCCCGGCCGTGACGTCCTGCGTCGTGGCAGAAGCACAAGACAGGTGAGATGGCATGACGCTGACCACGCGTTCTGCATCACCGATTCCGACTCTGACTGACGACCGAGTCGCCTCTGTGGCTACGGGGTGGAGCCATTGTTGTGGAGCAAACGTTGCAGAATGAGACTCGGTATTAAGGCTCTAACCCTCAAGTGTAATGACTCACAGCAAAGAAGCTAATGCTGCTAATGCGAGCACAGCCTGGCCTCCCTGTGGCACCGCCGCGTCTGCCCTCTCCTACCCACAGGGCCACAGGCTCCTGGGAGATGAGGGGGGGTGACAGCGAGCTTGGTATCTCCAACCGGTCACATGACACAATCATGTGCTCCGGAGGCCCATTCAGGAGCGCTGACGGTGCCCCGCAGTGACGGGGCCACCATCCACGTTTTACTGTTACACTCTTCCACAGGCCTCCCCTCATTATCACAACAAAAGGACCGAGGCATTTCAAACAGGGAGCGATTTAAACTCTGCCCCCCTTTTCCCCCCCGCCCCCCATCATCACAGCCTCTTCTCCCCAAAAAAAACAACATCAGGAAACAGGGGCTGCTGCTGTCTTATTGCTAACGCCACCCGACTGCATTAAGATTCTGCACAGCTTTTCATACTGTGTCCGAGAAGCTTTCAAACCAGTTCAGGGCCCTGACATTTCACTAACAGGAACAGAGCATCAAACAGGCACAGATACATTGTAACAGACGAGTGTGCAACGTGAGCTTACCTGTATAGTCTGCGCCCGGCGGCCCTGCATGCTGGCACACATGGCTGCTTGGTGGCTGCTCGGCCCTTCGGAGAGGCAGTGGGAACGCCGGCATGGAAGAGTAAACGCACTGTAGCCGTTGCCATCTTCCTCTGACGGGGAGAGCATTTTATCACACTCGCCCTCCCTGATGGCCCTGTTGGCATCGTGCCACTTGGCATAGCGGCCGTGGGGTTGCCTGCGGGCCGGGCTCTTCTGGCTGTATAGATCTTCCAGGGAGTTGGCCCTGTCGGTGGAGTCTGTGGGGCTGGACTGCAGGTGGCCTTCGCAGTCGGTAAAGTCTCTCTCATTGGTTGTGTCTATGATTTCCTCGGTGCTGGTCAGCTGCTCTTGGCTCAGGTCCGAAAGGGAGAACTCCAGACTGTCGTCTCGCCACATGTCCGCAGACTTGGACCTTTTCTTCTTGAAGATGATGGTCTCCTTGGTGCCGTCCCGGGTCTTCTGGAGGTACGTCACTTCACCCGTGTACGCGTCCTCATCATGCACCTCCTCCTCGGTGGGCCCCGGTAGGGTTATGTGCAATGTGTTCATGTGGACTGAGGGACTGGCCAAGTCATTGTGAAAGGACACGGGTCGCAGATTCATGGCCACGCGATCCACCCAGATGGGACTTCCGAAGTCTGGGAGGATATTTGTCTCACTGAAGGGTTCCAGACCATTGTCAGCCAGGGACTGTGGGATGCTGGGAGTACTGCTGGAGCGTGTGCTTGTCTCAGAATTCCTATGCTCTATTTTCCCAGAGGAAGCATGTCGGGAGCGCCTGGGTTGCTTGTTGGAGATGCGAAGAGACCGAGACATGTGCTTTCGTGACAAATAGCCACGCTCGTTGCGGTAGAGGCCGTGATCCCCATTCTGACTCTCCACATTTCCCATGATTCAGAGGCTGAGCAGAAGAGAACACGCAGGTTAAAGGGCGAAAACAGTGCAGGTACACGATGACTGTAACTGACGTGTCACGCGTTTTACCCTACCTGCAAGATCGTTTGGATTTGTCTGGCATTTTGTTCGTCACTGGATCTTCAGACAGTTTGGTCCTTCAGCTGCTGGTACAATCCACCAAGTTCTGGAAACACAGACAATGCAGGTTAGAAATCATATTTAAATTTGTCAGCGATACCAGTTGTATAACATCAGGATCTTTTATATTTCATATTGACCCCATTTCCAAAGAACGAGCCTGAACCAGCTGTGCGACGGTGTTGTTGTTATTGTCTGTTCTCGGGCCCTACCGCCTGCATTAGCAGTGTGGGGACTCACAACTTTTCACCATACCGCACATTAGTACTCCGTGTACCTGCCCTCAGGTGGGACAGCCTGAGACCCAAAAAGCCCTGCTCCGTGCTGTTCCTCCTGATGCCCCCCCCCCCTCCTTTCAGGACAGACCCTTTGGGGAGTGCGCTGCTGTTCCATGCACTCAGGCTTACTGTGAGACGGGCCGTTGCATAAACTGCAGCTGACCCTGTTTCTCTGCCTCATGTCGCTGCCTTTTTCACTCACACAACCCTCACTGGCACCGCAGCGCACAACGACATCCATCTGATGTCGATGGAAGCCCATTTATGTTTCATGTAACCCCGCACTTTACTTCCCGCTTTATACAAACCTATTAGGTCGAGGAAAAAAGAATACGACTTGGAGCGGAACTAAGAAATGCCACTGCACTCGTTTCAGGAGGCGATATTCGCTCACGGACAAAACGCTCGCGTGTTTATAAAATGTCAACACGGGGTCTGTTGGTACCATTTCCCACATGAACGTTTTTAAATACATACACGTCATCTCATAAAAGACACATAATAAAACTAATCATGTTTTGTTACTCATTAGCCCTAATGATAAATCTGCAAATCGTAAATATGTATATAAAATAAAACTAAATAAGCTACAGCCCTGTGCACATCTGATTGAATGATGGTTATTAGTTTTGAATGATGGTTCAGTTTTACAGGAAAACATTGGGTTTCTCAGTGTTTTCAATGTTTGTAGGATGTGAAATTAGTCGGACTTGAATTAAACCAAGATAAACAGAAGAAACTGATTTCCTCGGTTGGGACAGTGAACGCAACCCTGTACACATACTGATACAACCAGTACACCGAAACAGACCAGAGGTGTTTCAAGTGTAAAAGAGCCTCCCATTACCTCTTCTCTCCACAGGGCCGTCTCATTTAGATGAAAAAGGGCAGAATCAATATTTAATGAAAATTTAAAAAACGATTTGAAGAGGGAAAATTAAATCCATGTATAAAAATCTAATTATGCCTCAAACACACGAGAGGGAAATTAAATTAGTGGCTCGGCGTGATCGAGTAGACTTTGCTGTTATCAAATCAGTACATTTACAGGGACAGCGGATCAGGTGATCGGGTCACAGGAGACCATCTCCATGTGTGAGCTAAAACGCTGTTTGCACATGGGGCCAGAAGCACACAGTAAACACACCAGACATCCAGTGCAGGTATCTGTTTGCAAATGATGCAACAACCATCCATAAAAGAGCTTTTGTGACAACAAGCAATAAACTGAAGTACGGCAAGACCCAATAAAACACACAACTGGTAACATAACATTGGATGAGTATAGGTTTGTTGCCGAAACTAAGAGGACTGAGATGTGTGTGTGTGTGTGTGTTTGCAGAGACACTTTCTCACAAAACTTAAAAATCAAAAAAAATTGCTAAAAGTCATTCCAAAAAAAAAAAAAAAAAAGGATCCTGTATTTTGAATGGAATATTTGAATGTGACGGCCTCAGTTCTGTGAACCGTGTTCTCCACAGCTGCACAGCTGCTGGTGAACAGAATCCATCATCAGCTCTTTATTAATACATAAGGAGGGAACGCCGTCGTTGGAGAAGATGCTTTTAAAGCACCAACCGCCGTAGCGCTCTGAAACCTGCTAACTCATATTACCGCGTTAGCCGCCCTGTCCCTGCCCTGAATCATCACCATCATCCCTCATACATAAACAAACAGATATGAACTATTAGACTGGGAAATGCTGCAGCGTAATTTGGCAGCGTGACAGAGTGTGGACCTCAGTAAGTGGGTCGCCTCCCGTTTCCAGCCGTCTGGATAACAGCAGGGCCGCGGTGATTTATCTGTTACAAGCCCCTAATGAAATACATGACCACAGGAGATTCCAGCCACCCACAGACCAGGGCAGAAGAATAGTTTTATTGTGACACAAGATCAGCAACAAATCAGCCTGGGGGAAGAGCACAGAATTTCTCAATAGCCACTTGGGGATGTTGTAAACAGTCAGAAGACAAGGAGCATCAAGCCGCTTCCATGTGAGAGCCAGATTCATAAAACCCAATGCTCCTGTCGAGCAAACGCTACAGGTCTAAACATAAGATTTAATGCCGTGCAAGAACTTCTGCAGATCTGTCATCCACAACCTCCATGATCAGGTGTAGGCGACTACCATCATACGTCAGTGTCTGGAATTGAAAAATGTTGGTTTTAGGTATTGTTTCTTTCTGCAGTGGCTAGATTATGGATTTATGGCAGCAAAGGCTTTTACAAAATGCTATTTTGAACATTGATATCTGTGTGACAGTATTTCAAACACAGACCTCTCGTATTCTGATTTATGGCAGAGCGCTGTCGATGATATCTGAAGAGGTTTTTGGGCGGGGGTTGCGTTCATATTTCCATTCAGGGTTCTGAGGGATTCGGTCATTGCTGAAATATGTGACAGGTAGATTTAAGGTCCTTTGGTTATTAAAGACGACTTAAAAAGCGCAGCTTATATTTGACAAATACCCGGGCCTGTTGGAACAGGAGAGCGCCCCGACTCCCACCTGCTCTTCTTCTCCTGTAGCTCCCCGAGGACAAAAATGTCAAGTTGTTTGCATCATCCGAGGAAACTCGACCCCGACTTTTCAGCTCACGACCTCCGAATGCAGACTCGTGATACACCGGATGAATCTGACGGCGGCAGAAACATCTCAGTCGCACAATCGGCTGAGATGCACATGCAAACGGGTTGAGCTGGACTTTGATACAGTCTGAGTTTGACTGTTTTCCTCTCGCAAGCACTCCTGTTATTTCACCTAACTACACCGGTGAAAGGCAAGAATGCACTGTGTTGACTAGTTACAAGCTCCAACACAAAACCCTGTAATCTGAACACTGCAGCCTCTGGAGATAATAACACAGGTAGCTGTAAGGGGGGGAGGGGCGGCGGATCACATTTTCCTGCTGATAGAGTCATATGCTTCTGTGGAAGTCGACGTAAAAAACAGCAATCTCTTTTTCCCATGACTCATGTTCTGATCCCAGCGTGCCGAACTGCGTTGAAGGTTTCTCTGAGGCCGGAGGGAGAGTCGGCATCGGCAACGCATTGCAGTGCATTTGTTTTTTCACATGTTTGATGCAAGTGAGAAACATCTGCATGGGAACTGCATTCACACTCGGGTCTTAATGACCAAAACAAGTTCTTCCTCCCGGTCCCCGTTTAGTTGCTCAAACCAAACTTTCACACCACTGTCATTTCGCCAACGAGTATTTTTCTGATTTGTGTCTGTAGCCCTAGAAACTGTGAATAGCAAACAGCTGGAAAGGGGTTTTTTGTCCCCAGTGATAATCAAAGCGGCTTGATGTGTCTTGGAATAGCTTTTTGCCAAGTTGTGGCACAGAATGGATCCCAAAGAGACGGAGTGGCCAGGATTTGGTTCATCCGGCCAAGATTTCTGCAGCCTCACTCTAAACGTTAAACCGTAGGAGATACAGCATTTGGAAAAACACAAGCGGGAATGTTATTCTTCATAACTGCCATCACTGACTTCCAAGTTTAACAACTATGGCTACAGAGAATAAAATTAAGTAACATCACAGAATAAAAACTTTTTTTTCCCCGACAATACGAAACCCAATCAGCCACCTCAGTAACGGCGAATGTAATGGAAAGGATGCAATTCCAAACTGTTTTCTATTTTGCACAAATTGTTAAAAAAAAGACCCAAATATCAACACTTTGGACATCTTTTTTTTTTTTAATTGCGAATTTGTCTTGTGATGCGTTTAAAGGCACTGGCTGTGGAGCCTTTTGTTGGGCAGCAGCTGGTGTTTGGCCCCTGCCAGTGTTTTCTCTGAGTGCAGAGGTCACTGCTTCTGCTGTTGTTTGGCCCTGTGAGGGGTTTGCATATAGCAGATACTGCAGGTTGTACTGCAGGTTGACAGGTTATTAAAATCGCTCTTCTACTTCATGAGCTCCAAAACACACTTTATAAACCTCAACTGTCACAGGTCAAAAAAACCCCCAACTTACTAAGGTTTAGTGAACACACAGTGACAACATTTAACAAAACCTAAAACCTCACTTACAAACGTAAACAACAGTCAGCGGGGTCGTTTTATTCCACACCCCTTTTATCTTCAGTCATCAATGCCAGAAAGGAGTTCGACCACAGGCTCAGAACCGAGGTGCTATCAGACCACATCCTGCCTCTGGCACTTTAGCTCCTCATTGACGACCTTTGAAGTCCTTAACAGCTGTTAATTGGAGCTATACGCGAACCCCAGGCCGCTGTGAAGACAAATGGGGGAGGATACAGGTTGTGGTTCTGGTTAGTAATCCGCCTACTGTTTGGTGGGGGAAGGGACCAGAGCTTTTTAATCTGAAGAGATTTGGGTTGCAGCCAGTGGATCTATACGTGGTTTTGGTTTCATCAAAGAGACGAAGACGTTAGGTATCAATCATGACTCGTTTAGATGAAAGGAAACGCTTGAACGCTCTCTGAAACTTTCCGCCGAACCACAAAGTAAGCGAGCGTGAGTAATGTCAGGTTGTTTTCACAGAGTATCTTTACTACAGCAAACCTCCCTATACATCAAACCTAATTTCATTCTGTCATCTTGCTCCTTTAAAAGATCTATACCATCTCTAATCATCATATAAAAGGGAGTCAGAGTGTCAGTGTTCCTTCTGGTATCTGCTGCCTTCACATCTGTAACTCTGAGCGGACGCGGGCAAAACTATGAAAGTGAATCTTACACTTCACTCTCAATAATGTAAATCTTAATTGGAGGCTGGAAAATTGGACGTTTTCATCTGGGAAGAGCGTCAAAGGCTTCGGGTGACTACACAACATTACAACCACAAACCACCAGAGACCAGGGCGCTGACCTTCTCGCTGCCTGTAACTGTCACTGCCGCTGAAAAGGTCTCCCCTGGTTACATGGCGAGCGGCGACACTCATCTGTCTTTGCATGTTCCACATTCCAGACTTACAATTCAGCCCCGACTTCAATCACACCCAACAACCTCCCCTCACAAGAGCACCAACTGTGCCTGACAGTTTAATGATTACAGATTTGAGATCAGCGGTATCAGTGCTGGGAAGTCCTGGTTACCCAAATCCCGCCGGCTGTTTCCACGGTTTCTGTTAGCGAACGGCAAATCAGTGGCGGCACCAGGAAATTTAATCTACTACGCACTGGCACCAATCACGTATGAGGTGGAACTGGAAATGGATGGGCACGTGAAAGTAGATGCGGAAATCTGAGGACGACATTTAAAAAAAAAAAAAAAAAAAGATTGTGTAGCTGGATAAGAAAAAGTAAGTTCTTCTTCTGGTGCTTTAAACCCTGAGGGAGTGTGGTGTCCAACATGGAGTTGGCTTTGTGATCTTTGCATTGCATGAAATTCAAATGTAATCAAATCTGCTGCTCTCGTTCATTACAGCGGGAAAAACACTGGGAGCTCGTCGGTGCCCTCAGAGTAAAAGCCCTGTGCATTGTGGGCCGAGCCGCTCGCCAACCAATCTCAGCGCGACAGCTGACGTGTGTGTGTCCCTCCGGCGACAGCAGAACGAACACAACGCCAAGGACAGAGAGGAGCTGCGATCCTGAACCGGAAACGTGACGTGTGATCTGGTCCACGCGGGATCTTCTGTCACAGAGGGGAATCATTTGCTTCCAGGTCGGTGAGTGGGAATACCGAGCACCAACACACAAACGGCGAGACGAGTCCACGCCTGTGTGTTTATTATCACAAAACAATAACATAACAAACAAAATACGCTTTTGTTTGTGTCCTGAAACGTGTCTGACATTTAAATCCCCCTGCAGGAGATGTAATCACATGTCTGGATGGAGGCTGTTGGGAAAACACCCCTGGAGCTCCCAGCATGCTGCTGTGCGCCGACGCGGCGCCGAGCTGTGCACGGACTCCCATGACTACACAAATCTGGGGAGAAAATGTGTCCACTTCTGCATCGCCGCTTCTGTTCCAGGCCTCTTTTATGGCCCAGTGGTAAAAGTCTTAGCGAGAAGATGGACACTGGCATCGCAAACTGTTGTGTGTAGTGAAGCGGGAAGACGCCTGCGTGTATAAATGTCAGCGCAACTTCGCTGCCATTTAAGATGCATTTCTTCATTTTTTTTTTTTTAATTGCTCTGCACTTCCAGAGGAGGGGGCTGAAGATGATTCAAACTTTAACATTGGGGACTCATTAAGCAATTAACATCATTAAATCTACTGCAGAAGTTTGTTGCACATCACGTGATCAGATTCTATGAGTAAACCTCGGCATGTGCCGTCACGCTGACTCCTACTGCACATCTACACTCCCCATAACGAGGGTCCTCGTTATGACCGCTGACATCTGCTGACACGTGAATTAAACAATATAACCTTTGTTACATGGCCTCTTAATTGAGTTCAGGCTTATTAAGTTCATGCAAACAAGTGATTGCAGTTATTTTCTTCCGAAGGAGAAGGAAAAACACTGCTGGATTAAGATTGAGGACAATGGTTGTGTTTGTCAGCTGGAGCCCGACCTCCTCGTACGGTCAATACATTTCCATGACTATGACACCAGATGACCATTTCTCAGCCCTCTCCCCACAGCAGGAGTCACAACAGGCGCTCAAACACAAAGCCGGCATTTGAAATGAGCTGGCTCATCATGGAGTCCTGCGGCGGCCCTGCAGGATGCACCCTGGGAATTCTCCTTGACTTTGACCACCTCTCGCATTTGCAATTCATCATCTCCCCTTTCTTAGAATCACAAAACCGCGGCCGCCACCACTCCTTTGTCATGACAATGGCACAGACACCGGCTGCATTGTTTGCGTCTGACACTGAAGTGGGGGGGTGGGGGGGAAGGGGGGGGAGCAACACAATGGCTCGTTGCGTGCAGTCGTAGGTGAAGTTGTGCCTCACACAGGAGCGCGACAGGTACAGACATGAGGTGGCAACCCCACCCTAAACACAGGCTGCGAAGACCCCGGCTTACACAACACATGCAGATACCTTCACCTCTGAGGCCAGAGAAAACGCACAACTATAGATCAACACTGACACACAAACTCCCCTCCACAAAAACACACACACACAAATACACTCTGATTTACAAAAGCTTGTGCTGCACATGACAAGTTTCAAATCGAGCAACAAATTTAAAACCTTTGCGCGCACACACACACACACACGCACACACACACACACACACACACACAAGCTGACTCAGTGTGTGTTTTACTTTGTGCCTCTTCACAGAGTGGGAGCTTTTTAGGCTGCAGAACCGTTTGTCTCTTTGCAGACAACAAACCCAACAGTGGTTAATGAAATAAGAGAAAGCAGACAGGAAGTGATGCGGTGACTTACTGTACCTCGCTGCGGAGCACTGTGACGCGTCACGTCCGCTTCACTCCCGCCATCATCATCATCATCACTACAGGCTGAATCTCCAGCTCCACGTCCGGGGACATGTGAGTCCACCTCTCCTGTCCTCAGCAGACTGACTCCTACATGCACGGATGAGTTGAAGAACTGAGAGAGGGAGGGGGTGTGACTGTTTGTAACCCCCCCCCCTCCCCCCCCCCCCCCCCCCCCCCCCCCCCCCCCCCCCGTCCCCCTTCCTCCTCCTGCTGACTCTTTCACACTCTCCGCTCCCTGCCTCCTTCCCTGCTCCCTTCTATAATTCCTCCCCCCCAAACTACAATCCCACTGCCAGCAGGAATGCGTGCTCCCTCCCTTCCTCTCTTCTTCCCTCCCTCCCTCATCTCCTCTGTAATTGCCCCTCCACTCCCAAAAGAAAGGCATCATGTTTACACTCCATGCTGCAGCCTCCTCATTATAGAGAGAGAGAGAAAAAGGATGAGATTAAGTGTGTGAGTCAGATTCATCCCTGTATCATCTGAAAGGTAAACATTACCTTTTTTCATGAGGGGGTGGGTGGGTGGGGGGTTAAATAATAGAAACTGTAACAACCAGACAATCCAATCGGATTCTCTCTCCCTCTTTGCCTCCGAGGCGGCCGGGGGGCTTGAAAGGTCGCGGTCTTAACGCGTCGCAGGGAGGATCCAGCCCGAAACGCTCCCGCGAAGGGGAGAGGCTGGCCTCGCTGTTGTCATAGCACCCGGGATGTCGCGCGGCCATCGCGTCGGCAGTGACACCGGCGCCGGGTTCATTCCGGGATGATGGAGGCGGCGGTGGGGAGAAGGGGGGGAGAGGGGATCATGTGCTCCACAGAGAGAGAGAGAGAGAGAGAGAGAGAGAGAGAGAGAGAGAGAGAGAGAGAGAGAGAGAGAGAGAGAGCAGAGACGGGGGGAGCGTGTGAAAGAGAACGAGAAGGTGTTTTTTCTCGTTGGGACGTGTGAGAGGAGCTCAGTCATGGGTCTCTCCTCACATGCTTTTACTTCATTTGCCATTCATTTCGACTGTGAAAGCAGCTGCAGCTAAAAGTTGTCTCTATTTACCTTAATCCACTGAAAGCCTCGCACGTCTGTGTTACGAAACCAACTCTCTCCATCTACACACTTTGATTATATCAGAGGACGAGGAGAAGCAGTAGGAACAGGGATTTACTGATGCTTTTCTTTCAGATTCAGAGTTTTTAGCATCACACTGGACTGAGCTACAGGCTTTCTGCCTCATAAATTACAAGCCACTGTCCTCTGTAATTGCCCCTCCACTCCCAAAAGAAAGGCATCATGTTTACACTCCATGCTGCAGCCTCCTCATTATAGAGAGAGAGAGAGAGAGAGAGAGAGAGAAAAGGATGAGATTAAGTGTGTGAGTCAGATTCATCCCTGTATCATCTGAAAGGTAAACATTACCTTTTTTCATGGGGGGGGGGGGGGGTTAGAAACTGTAACAACCAGACAATCCAATCGGATTCTCTCTCTCTCTTTGCCTCCGAGGCGGCTGGGGGGGCTTGAAAGGTCGCAGTCTTAACGCGTCACAGGGAGGATCCAGCCCGAAACGCTCCCGCGAAGGGGAGAGGCTGGCCTCGCTGTTGTCATAGCACCCGGGATGTCGCGCGGCCATCGCGTCGGCAGTGACACCGGCGCCGGGTTCATTCCGGGATGATGGAGGCGGCGGTGGGGAGAAGGGGGGGAGAGGGGATCATGTGCTCCACAGAGAGAGAGAGAGAGAGAGAGAGAGAGAGAGAGAGAGAGAGAGAGAGAGAGAGAGAGAGAGTCCAGACACTGGAGTGAGCGGCGATGTCTAGACTTAGTGATGACTACGACCAAAATAAGAATCACCCAGTGCTGTGGTCAGAGCGGCTTCCTCTCAGTGCCGCTACACGTCCTGCCAAGGTCGCTGACCCCGATACGGAAACTGACCTGCTGGGGTTTCTTAGTAAAGACAGGAATGTCAGACATAACGACCCCACTGCTTATCAAATCTCCGAACCCCATTTCACACATGTGTCGCCATAACAGGCTTTTGGTGGTTCGACTGCTACAAATTCAACGCAAACGATACACAACCACTGACATTAGATATGATATAAATACACACAAATATCACATGTTTTCAGGGTAGTAGCTCACAGATATTACGGTAAAGTGACTCGTTATCTGACGTCTGCTCATCAACGCATCCAAATAACAAAACGCTGGATCAGGCAGCAGTGCAATAAAAGTGTCTATCAGTGAATGTGGACTAATGCTGAATCCACGTCTGTGCTCGCCACAGGCATTTGAGAAATGCAGATTGCCTGCTCGGCGCTCAGCGAAACACGCCGTGCTTTCTCACGGCAGACATCAGCCCATTAAAGCCGTCTCCGCCCGCACTCAATTTAGGCCCTGATGTAGCTGCACGTCCAACGCATCGACAGGCCGTCCAATATCCCAGGGACAATTTGGCGAGTGAGAGCACAGGTACACAACCACCGCAACGCTTCAGACGGCTGATGGCGTCCGGGCGTCACGGCCAGTAGCAATCGCTGCCAATCACAGTGTGCGGGGGGGAAAAAACAAACAAAACGACAACAGCCAAGGGTTGTGTATTGAAATTGAC
The DNA here is from genome assembly GCA_016785345.1 of Trinectes maculatus. Lineage (NCBI taxonomy): Eukaryota > Metazoa > Chordata > Actinopteri > Pleuronectiformes > Achiridae > Trinectes > Trinectes maculatus. The sequence goes on from JAFBJQ010000020.1 coordinate 32,656, forward strand.
TCTAGAACTGTAACTTTTTTTTTTGGTTTGTAATAAGTGTATATATAATACAACAATATTATTGTTTGCATTTGTCTTAATTATTATGAAATAATGAATGTGGTATTTTGAGGTACTGCACTGAGACTGGTTGCCTGCATTACTCCTTTGCTCTAAAGTGGGAATGTTAACACCCTGAAGTGTGTGTGTGTGTGTGTGTGGGGGGGGGGGGGGGGAAAGGGGGGGGGGGGGGGGGTAAACAGGATTTAACACTTTCTTCAAGCACAGGAGCCTAAACCCTAACATACACAGCAATTTTACATTTTTAAATGGACCCAAAGGGCAACACATCAGTGGCTCTAACTTTTTGAATGTAAAGGACACGCTAAGAGGGCACAGTTAACACCACTATTGATCACAACAAAGACACACACAAAGCTACTTTCAGTATTGGGGGTGAGGGGTGGGGGTTTTGTGAGGCTCTGCTCAATACAGTGCGTCATTATCACTACCCCTGACCCATTAAACGTCACGTCTGACAACACACCACAGTATGATAAACACTGTGCACAGGTCCAGAGCGTGGCCCTCAATTAACATCAAGAGGAAGAGGATTCCCAACAATTAGGCATCAAGATGCTGATTCAGACCAAAACACACAGCCGCTGGCCCATGAATACACAACTGCCACAGCGTTGTTCAGCATCTGCATCAGCATCACGCGGCGACTCCACGCCACTGAAAATGGCGTTTTCCCAATGGCACAAGGGGGTCAAGTCCTCGATCACATCAACACCGTGAAAAAAGGAACACACCGTGTACAACGGATATCTGGAAGGAAAGAGGAATAACAGGCGTAATGCGAGTGTTATGTCAGACGTACAGGCAGTAACCCAGGGCCGGGTAGAGATCATTAGCAGAAGACCCACAGGTCTCCTGCAGTGAGCTGCCTCTCCAGCGCCAACATCAAAGACAGCGGTGTACGGGGAAATGATCCCGACTGCGGAGAGAAGGCTGAATCTGATTGGTCAGGATTGAACCCATGATGCAGCAGAGGTGCCTCTTGAATATTAGTTGTATAAGGATGCTGGGAGTGTATTCAAGTGTGGTGGTCTACAATCACCAAGCCGCCGTATAGAGACGACAACAAAAGCGAAATGAATGAAAACTGTACTGCGAGTAAATTCCAAGTTGATCAATTGATCAGTTTATCTCGTTTATTAACGAGCTGGTTTTTAGAAAATAGTGCAAATTGTCCATCACGGTTATTGTTTTGCTGCATGAGAAAAGAAAGTAGGAAAAAAAAAAAACAACATTTCCTGCATAAAACAGTTAAAATGATGATGCAAATATTACACTTGTTAGTTTTCTGTCATTGGGATTAGTCTATGTATGCATTGTAGTTATCCACAAAATAACAAGACAACATTCATACCATTATAACTTGACGTCTTATATACTTTCACTTTCCCTGACTTGATTCAGACATATTTCGACCGGCATGTCACCAGATGTAGCCGGACAACAACGACACATCCATCATACGCCACGTCGAAAACACACCGCACATCTGTCAACCTCCAGCAAACACACACACACACCTGATAGGTTTTCGAATTATGATTGACAGTGTGGTAAAGTTTGTGGAGCAGCGCTTGTTTACTTGTGTCTGGAAGCGGCGACAGCCACAGAGTATAGAGTTTTGACTTTGATGTCAACGGTGAAATGATAAATGGAAAATCCCTCAACCATACTGAAGAAGAGTAGAGTAGAGAATCGCACACTGGCTTTCCAGTGTCTGTGGATCACAACCAAAGTTTCCTCCATGTGATGTGAAACGCATCCCAGTCGCTCTGCTGCAGGAGTCGTCCTCTGGAAAGCATCTGGGACCAAGTCTTGGCAAAGCATCCAGATGTTGTTGTGTGTTTTTTTATTATGCTGACTATCAGCACATCATGAATCCATTATGATCTCACTTTGTCAGATGCTGGAATGTGTGGCAACTCCCAGGCTTCTGCAACAGATAACAGCTGAGACAAACATGTCGCTTTTTAGATTCATGCAGTGTTGTTCAAGGCAAAATCTGAAAGGTTCAGCCGATCAGCTGATTCGCAGCACGGGGGCCCAGAACAAACTGACATCACGCGCTCAGACGTGCACAACGTGACAGACTGTTGAAAACAACGTGATTCCTCTTTCCAACTGTCCAACGATGGACAGAGGACAACACGGAGACAGCGGCACATGAATAGGACTCTCTAATTGAGACAGATGTCCTGTCAGGAGGAACAAGGGAAAACGGACGTAACCAGATGTTGTCCTTCATCCATCAGCTCGAAATGGAGAGGGAATGAAGACGACTTTAATTCGAGGGGAGAAAGAAAAAAGAAAAACTTGATAAGACTGTCTGACGTACCTGATCTGGGGTCTGTCTCATTCTTCCATAAATAAGTTTTGTGGAGGAGGAGGAGGAATTGATAATTCTCACATGGCGGTTTTGGCGAGCGGCCATGCGTTCAGCCTGGACAGAAGACCACTCACAGCTGCAACATCAGCACAGCTGGACGGGGTTTCTATATGAGAGAAGACCACTTTGACTGTCCACAACGAAAAATACTGAAACAACATGGCCGATCCGTTTGGCTCCATTTCTGAATTGATGGATGTTTCCTCTTCACCATGCACTGTATTTCACATCAGCTGTTTCCACATGAAATAGCTTTTCGACATCGACTCTTTATGTCTCAGCTGTAACAGATGAAGCTGAGGGGGGGAGGGGGGGGGGGTCCACTGCAAAGAAGAAAACACATATGATCTGGGATAAAGTTTATGGACTGGAGAGACCAAGATTAAACTGCAAACAGGATGAGCTCACGATCACAAGCATCCACGCTTATCCAATGTACGGTGTTGTTGTTGTTGTTGTTGTTGTGGAACCGGTTAATCTGTTACTGCGCCATCATGGTGGCAGCGGCCGCGTGAGTCTGCAGACACATTATGTTTGCTAATTTACTGGGAAATGCTCTCAGACCAAATGGAAGGAAGTTTAATCATGCAGCAAAACAATGACCCAGAAAACACTGCAAACAAAACAAACAACTTCAACCCGGGTGAAATTTTAGGTTTGGCGCCGGCCGGATCAATAAACGGACGTTAACGCAGTCGGGGGTGAATTTGATGGCAGAGGAGGAATTCCTCATCTGTGAGGGTGGAAACAGCAAATCATCCTGATGGCTCATACATATCATCAACTCACGTCTGCACCAAACCTCTTCTTTTTATTATCTGCTGATTTTATTAAAAAAAAAATCAACATATATGACGAACACCAGTGCTTAAACACTAATCTAACAGGACTTACATTAGTGAAATGTAATATAAAAACACACTCACGGATTATAATATTAACGATAAAAACACTGACTTTGCATAATTCAAACTGTTGACTTTGTACTTGAATGAACGGTCACACGAGACGCAGTTTGTTACTCCGGAGTCTGAGACTGTCTCCACTGTTTACTTTGCAAATGAATGAAGAGCTATGTGCAAGTAGGACGGGGATGAATAATTCACAACCAGCTCTTATTAAAGGGGGTTAAATTATGTGCATGTTCAATAACTCATCTGTGTTTGGTTGTGCGTCTCCTGGAGAACAAAGTCTTGGATTGTACCAAAAAGCCAACACATTACCATACGAATGCGTGGACATTCTTCATGTGCAGCTACAACAGCAAGACTCAACCGAGGCAGAGGGACGGACAGAGGGGGAGGGGCCGTGTGTGTGTGGGCATGTCACACAGGTGGGCTCAGGTTTCCACCCTGAGGACACGTCACTGAACACTGAGGCCATTCTGCTGCAGGTTTCCTCCCCATCACTCTCAACACATACACACGCAACAATGAAACAACCTCCAAACAACAACAAACCAAACCTAGGACTAATTAATGCAAAGTTCAAACCAAGGTCAACCTGTGTATTTAATACAAAAATTAAAAAAAAGCAAAGTATATATAGACACATAGTTTATAGTTTATATGTAAGAAAGTCAAAATCACATGGATCTTGTTTGTTTCTCGTCTCCATGGCAGCAGCCACAATGACTCAGTACAAAACTCAAAGGAGAGGAGAGGATGATACCAGTTTCAATTCTTCACCATCACAGAATAACGTGTACTTTGTTATAACTTGAAAACAACGCTGTCTTCTGTGCAGATCACATGACTTACACAGCGTCTAAAGGACCATTCTGTATATTCTGACATCAGACACAGACATCTTGTCTGTTACGTGTTTGTGAACCAGCAGGTCAACATAAACACAAGCCATAATAAGCTACACACACACACACACACACACACACACACACATATAATAATCACTATCCAGCATAAAACAAACACAACTTGGGAGAAATAAACAGCGCAGACACACACACAGTGTTAAATGGCTGAATGAAGGCAGCATCTTCAATGTCAAAGTAAACACTCAGAGAGAGCAGGACGCGGCGCGTGAAGGTGAGGCATCACCTGAGCAGACGTAACACCTGACACCTGACAGCTGTCAATCACCATCATCATCATCTGTTTACTGACGCCATGTGCAGAATCCTCCATCATCATCATCATCATCATCACCACACTGAGCGGATCCCACAACAATTCACCGCACCGAGGATGCGCCTCACGATTTAAAAAAAAAAAATGCGCAAATGACGCATGACCGCGCGCACAGCTCGGGACTCCGCTGCAGCGTCTGTCCGTGGAGCGTCTGAGTCGCACGCGCGTGGACACTGCACGTGCGCCGTCACGGCTGTTTATTTCCACCATCGCGTCAGTGACGCCTGAATGAGGCGGCCGTCAGCAGCGGCCCGGCGGCACGCGGATGCGGTGTAACGATCAGGACAGCGCGCGCGCCAACATACCTGTCATCCCCCGCGTGCGGTCCTGACGCAGCGAGCTCCATGTTTCATCCGCGTCTGTCTCCCCGCTGCACGTCCGCGCACCATGCGTCCTGTTTCCGTGCCGCTGAGGGGCGGGGCCTGCGGACCTTGGAGACGGCGCGCGATTGGATCAGGGAAGTGCCACTTTTCCGGCCTCAGAGCCAATCAGACGGCTGCAGCCGACTCCCGGCGACTCCGACCTGCAGAGCTGCAAATGAAGAGTTTGATAATCCTGGTTTCAAATAATGATGCGCATCCAGTCTCCTGCACACATCAACACATGTCATCACCTACACAATGAAATAAAGATCAAGACAAATTAAAGCTATGATTATGACCTAAACACCAAAAATTAAACATGGGACATGATGAGAGTATAATTAGCAGATCATAAAGGATGAAAATGTTATTAAAAATAATAGATTCTATCCTTCAGGAGGATGTGTGTGTGCTTACTTTGCTACAGAACTGACGATGTTGCATTAATGAATAAAAAGTGAAACAATATATCAAACGGCAGCCCATCTTTAATAATCACTTAATCACGTGATCCATGAAGGTGTGATCCCTCATGTACAACACTGGTTGGCCACGGTATCAGGCATCACTCTACCCTCTGCTGGCAGGACAGGAAATCCTCCAAATGACATCAAACTGAACAAATCAAACTTCTCCAGTGAAGAATTATATATATATGCAAAAAGTCAGATCGAAAATACCAACTGCCTGAAAGAAACATACAAACTCAAATTAATAAGATTACAGACTTCATCATGAACTACACAACTTCAAATATACAAAAACACAGTTAACAGCTCCATCCCACTATTTACAGCAAAGCATCTTCTCCATGGAGCACGTCCACAACAGTCCACCTCCGTATTTGCAACAGCAAAAAGGTTCTGATGGTGGAAGTTGAAGTCGGAGATTCAGTCGACCTTAGTGTCTCCATCAGTACATGTTGATTAGTATCTGTCAAGGTGGCTGAGGAAACCTCTCCTCTCAGGTCCAGGCCAACTTTCACCACATCCCTCTATGGAAAGGTGGGCACCCAAATCCTGGCCTCCCGTTTCCGAAAGGCCCCCCATCCCTGCCGTCCATCACCTCTGGTCCCACAGAAGGATGTCGATGGAGGGGAGGGCCACGGGGGGAGAAGGGCATGGGCATTCTGTACCTGTCTGGTGGAAACATGGGTCCTCCAGCCATCATTGGCGGGGGGATGTGTGGCATGTTCGGAGGCGAGAAGAATGGTGGTAGGTGAGGATTTGGCACGCCAGGAGGAGGCTGCAGAGGTGGCATTCCTGCTCTGGGCCCCGGGATGACTGCTGGGCCAGGGAGGGCCATCACCGGTGTTCCAGGGGAGCCCAGTTGGTTCTCACTTCCTGCGTCTGAGGACACGCTTTTGTCTCTTTGAGATTCCACAGTGGAGTCATCTGGAGTGTTTACACTTCCTGCTGCAAAAAATTAAAAGACAGTGTTTGAAAACGCCCAGTGGCCAATCAAGTATAATGGTCAACCAGACAGCAAACATGAGTGTGTGTAAAAAAATAAAAATAATATAAAAAATCTATACTAAAATAATATAATAAAAATATATATATACACACACACACTCACGACATACACCTGTTAAATGATGACAGAGAAAATGCAAAGCGATTATTTCCTCACCTGGTGCCAACTTTGAAGGATCAAACTCAGCGGGCAGGAACGGGGCTCCCCCTGGAGGCATGGCAGTAGGGGACAGCATGATGGGGCCAGGAACAGCAGGTGGACTTCTCATGGGTGCTGCCTGTTGAAGCGCTGGCACCTGGAAGACAGAGGAAAAAAACAATGGTTAACATTAAAGCAGAATCAAGGAAGAATCCAGGAGGCAGCGAAGAGAAAGAAGGAAATGTATGGAACGTCTGGATTCAGAGCATTGTCTTCCATCCTGTTTACATGGAAATGTTTAAGAAGTTTAAAGAAAATAAAAAGATTGGACATCTGACTTTTTGGACATGATTTCTGGAAGTCTGCCCAAGAGCGTCAGACAAGTTTTACCATAACCAGTCAGAATCACAATAACATACAGAAACATATGGAACATAACATTTAGCTCATTCGAGGTAAATGAGTGAGTGGCAGAAAAACAATGGAGGCGAACTGAACTCTAAACTGCAAACACTGTATGGTAAAACAGACTTACTTTATTTGACATCGCCCGTAGTAGTAATGAGAGGCACCTTTATTATATATAATATAATAAAGGTTAATAAGTTAATAAGTCCTGTACATGAAATCGCAGATATGAAATCATTTTGGTTTTTCAGGTGGAATTCATCAAGTTTTACACTATTAACTTAAAATAACTGTATACAGAATTGAAATTTAAACTACATGTTGTCTTTTCTTTTTTTGTAACTTACAGTGTGTGTGTGTGTGTGTGTGTGTGTGTGTGCGTGTGCGTGTATATATATATATACATATATATGTATTTCATTTTTTTAAGCAAGCCTCACAACACCATCTTAAGAAAATATCTAATTTCCTTCCTGTAAATGTTACCCATATACCTCCCTGTGTGTGTATGGACCCCTGACAGAGGTCGGAGGTCAGGTTGTGCTGCAGATGCAAACCTTGAGGTAAATGATTAAAGCATAAACATTTATTTCGATGGTGCAGATCACCACCCTGATGATGCTGTGCTTCTTTTCCACAAACAAACAAAATGTTCATTTTCCTGTCCCATCAGATACATATGTTCTTTTGGTTTCACATCCAGAACAAGGTTTTTGCTTTAAGAAGGAGGTGGAGATCCGAGTATTAAAGTACTTAGCCCTGAGCACAAACAACCTTTGGATATGTACTGACAGCAAACATGCACACACAATTATATGAACACACCCATCAAACTACTACTATTTTAGTAGTAATGTATTTCCATGTGTCAACATGTCTAGTAGACTACCTTGGCTAACAACTTTCCAGACACTCAGGCTCTGTGAAAGAGGTCAAAGGTTTTCCATCAACTTAATAAGCTAAAAGTCATGTGTGACTATCACAATGACCTAACGCCTGTATATTTAAAAATTGTATAAAAACTAATCTACTAATATCAACTAGATCATAAATTTGTTGAAGGTTTTATGACAAGCAAGTCATTTTCTACCCAGCCTCTGAACTGAGATGGTATTAATTACTCTATATTAGTCAACATGATCGTTATCTGACCGTCTGACACTGATTTCATTGAGAATGATCAGCCTTTGGAAGTTTTATAAAAGTATAAAACATTTACATTGTTGATGTTTAAAACAATCTATCATCATTAGAACTTATATTGATGCCAAAGGAAACTGTTTTCCCAGGGCTACAATTCAGAAAATACACACAAATAACCAAATTTAGCAGTATATAAAGTTGCAAATAAAAATGTGCATGAGAAAATAAACTACATTAAGTGAGGATAAAAACGTTAACAGAAGACCTTGTATTATTGTTATAGTTCTATCTGGAGTTTACATGAATTATCAGTTTTTGGCGGAAAAAAAACGAACAAAAAAACCCAAATTAAAATGTAGTTCAAGAATCATTCAAATTAGGAATGTGGCGCTGGTAAAATCATATTGAAGTTTCCTGATGTAAAAAGAATTTTGTAAAGAGTTTTGTAAAAATGTACTTCATAGTTGCACTTTTTTGATAAGAGTTAATATCAGTGATACAAATGCAGTTTATGTAAACGTTCAAACTCACCACCTACCAAACACCACAAGATGCATTAAATCTCGGCCTTGACACTTCACTCCATGATGTTTAACGCAAGATCATCTATAAATCCTGTTACTGATAATGAACGCAACACGCTGCTTCACCTTTAATGCATAAATAACTCTATCCCTGAGGATTGTGCTGAAAAAAAAGAACAGTAATAACAATAGATTGGTCTCACTTCTGCATTTTAAACACAATCACCCTTAATATATATTTATAATAAAAACACCTAATTCTGTTTCAGCTCATGGTCTTCATTTAAATTCATTTAAAAATAAAAGTGAAGTAAGTAAGGAGCACGTTTACAATATTTACTGTAATATTTGACAGTTATCAATTCAAGACTACTTAAAATAAAACACCTGCTCTCTGACATTCAGAAGTATTACTGCAGCTGAATGCAGTATGTTTACTGCCTGTACATAATACTTACAACCCTGCAAGCTGAAGTTCATAATTTAATCAATATCTTTACATGATTTAAAAAACATGCACTAGGACTAGAGAAATGCCACATGTATACGCACATTCTACTCATTGTGGCAATGTAGTACTTTTACACAGCTACACACTGTAATATGTCTGACCTGAAAAAAAAAAAAACAGGCAGACACACAAAGTCTGTTTCAAGAGATGGGGATTTCAGTGACCCCTTCAGTGACATCCAGTGGCTACCAGATATGCCTGTAAAGGTACTGAGGTACTGACGTCACTGGATTCTGGTTTTGACCGGAGTAATAACAGCTTAATTAACCAGGTGAAAACGATAACAGAAGACCTTCTATTATTGTTATAGTTCTATCTGGAGAAAACATGAATTATCAGTTTTTGGCGGGAAAAAAACGAACAAAAAAACCAAATTAAAGTGTAGTTCAAGAATCATTCAAGTTAGGAATGTGGCGCTGGTAAAATCATATTGAAGTTTCCTGATGTAAAAAGAATAGTTTTGTTAAAATGTACTTCATAGTTGCACTTTTTTGATAAGAGTTAATATCAGTGATACAAATGCAGTTTATGTAAACGTTCAAACTCACCACCTACCAAACACCAGAAGATGCATTAAGTCTCGGCCTTGACACTTCACTCCATGATGTTTAACGCAAGATCATCTATAAATCCTGTTACTGATAATGAACGCAACACGCTGCTTCACCTTTAATGCATAAATAACTCTATCCCTGAGGATTGTGCTGAAAAAAAAGAACAGTAATAACAATAGATTGGTCTCACTTCTGCATTTTAAACACAATCACCCTTAATATATATTTATAATAAAAACACCTAATTCTGTTTCAGCTCATGGTCTTCATTTAAATTCATTTAAAAATAAAAGTGAAGTAAGTAAGGAGCACGTTTACAATATTTACTGTAATATTTGACAGTTATCAATTCAAGACTACTTAAAATAAAACACCTGCTCTCTGACATTCAGAAGTATTACTGCACCTAACTGCAGTATGTTTACTGCCTGTACATAATACTTACAACCCTGCAAGCTGAAGTTCATAATTTAATCAATATCTTTACATGATTTAAAAAACATGCACTAGGACTAGAGAAATGCCACATGTATACGCACATTCTACTCATTGTGGCAATGTAGTACTTTTACACAGCTACACACTGTAATATGTCTGACCTGAAAAAAAAAAAAACAGGCAGACACACAAAGTCTGTTTCAAGAGATGGGGATTTCAGTGACCCCTTCAGTGACATCCAGTGGCTACCAGATATGCCTGTAAAGGTACTGAGGTACTGACGTCACTGGATTCTGGTTTTGACCGGAGTAATAACAGCTTAATTAACCAGGTGCAAAAAGGTGACCTAATTGTTTACAATATCTACAATGTTAATTGTAAAACTGCCACCAGGGGGCGCCGACACTGGAACTTTTCAAATCCTACGCCAAGCAGTTTTACGCTCGCTTTTTGCATAACTTAATTTTTTTCTCTGAAGAATGGAAAATATGTTTTTTCTCAAGGCCTGGCGTTAATATGCTAAATTTCCCTAAAGCAGAATTAAATGTGGACTGTGAATTTTTTTTTTTAAAAACACCTCGAGGGCTAAAAGTCCAACTTATATTTTATATAAATGACTTTTAATTCATTCTAAATCATTAACTTGTGGATACGTTTGGAGCATGCCATTTTACCGCTTATGCCAAAGAGTCAATCACAGAGAAATCACTGAGACAGATCAAAAGTACTGATGATCATTTTCAATGGACATGGCATTTTATGCTGTTTCTCAATTCTGAAGGTGCAGTAAGAAGACAGAGTAAACATGAGTCAAACAGCGTTGGTGCACTGAGTAATCTGGGGGCAGTGATACAGGCGTCTGCTCTGATGTCTTACACCATCAGCAAAGAAGCGCAGCGTGACAGCTGCTTCATTTTCTCCACAGGTTTATTCCACTGAGGAAACCGAATGAGACAAGCAGCCAGGCAACGGATCTTTGATCAGGACTCTGATGGGGATCAACTCAAGCTTTCAAATACACTGACTGTTCTTTGTTCATACCTGCTCCTCATACGATGTGAAAAGATAAAAACAAGACACTGCCCTACAATAATAAACGGCCTTGAGATCAAAACAAAAAAAATGGGAACATTGAAAGGTCCTTTCCATAACGAATGAGCGTTTCATTACCTTTCAACCATTCCACAGTATCATCCAGAGCAGGAATCCCAATATCCAAAGATCATCTCTTTAACACTCACCTTTGTGAGGAATCATGGGAGTCTGTTGTTTTCCACACTTGGATTTAGACCACTGCTGTATTACATGACGTAACTGATGAACTCCTCTTTCCTTGAAATGTCTTTTCACAGGAAAACGATTGGAAGAAGAAGACTGCTCAGGTTTTACATTACAATCCCCCGTTAATGACTTGTTACCTAAATCTGATCAGTGCCCACAACAAGGATCCATGGCTTGTCATGCATAAAAATGTAGTTTTCTTTCTACATTAAAAAGGCATTTTTTTTTATGTATTCTGTCTCTTGCTCACATTTGTAAATACTGTTTGTCTTCTACAAACAGGCTCAAAATTTATAAAAGAGCTCAAAAGGTCAATTTACTGTGTAATTATATTTTACATTCCATATAGCCTCAGGGAGGGGACCCTATGGACAAAGTGAGACACTGTAACATGCTTAACATGTGCATGAATACAGGCACTAAATGTGTAGAGGACACGTAAGACTGTACATTAATCTCTGCCATCTGATGAGCCTGGTTCCCTGTAGGAGCAACAGCAGAGTGGTGCACTGGAAATTTCCTGTTTCTGCCTGTTTGGTTACTTAGGATACAGACCATTGTAAAACGATCCGTCAGAGCTAATTTAGGCTTAAATTAGTCATTAGAAAAAGCATTTTTAAAGGGAGTCTTCTATGATACTGTATACTACTTATACGACATATATTCCATAGAAAAGTGAGAAAAGAATCAATGATCATATTTTTTCTTAAAAACGTAAGTACGTCTAAGAAGTTGTTTTGTATTTTCTGACCTCTCAGTGAAATGTTGAGCTCAAAAAAATGAGCTTGACCTCACAGTTTTGGAACCGTGCAAGAGCCAAGATACCACGAGTAATGTTTGGTATGTGGCATGAGGTCAGGCAGAGGAGAAAATGATGTCCAGCTCAGAGGATTAGAGATCCGCTGGCCTTACAGTAAAGAGCCGTGGTCATCAAACAGTCCTGAGATCAATCCTGCAAACTCAGGTGAAGAAGCATCTAAAATCTGATCACTATTGGCAGCTCCAGTGGAATAAATCTAAGACAGGTTTTTACAATTATAACATTAAAACGGAGCACTGAAATGATTTCTTATATAAACTATGGGGAAACATGTCAGCTGTTCTGTGCATTCATATTTTGGGAGATGCTGAGGACGTCAGACAACCCTCTGTGTTGAGCAGATGTTGCCAGTTCAAACGCGCGTTCACACGTCTTCCCTGACTTTTTCATCCTCAACCACTTCATTCCTCCTTCGTTGCTCTTGAAGGTGGTCGACATCCATTAAGCTCAACGTGCACTGGCCAAATCGTTTGAGGTGAAATGTCATTTGACAGCCACATCACATAAGAGACATACAGTATATGCCTTACAGAATGAGGGGCACTGCAGCTGGGATTTGCTGATCCATGAAGAGTTGACGAGTACTCAACTGTTGGGAAAAGGCCTGCGACACAACCGGATTGTGCCATTACATCATCGGTGTGAGGCACGCGTAGATACAGGTAAAAGCAGGTGTATGTGTTCTGATGTACATCTTAAGATGCTGTGCGAACAAAAAAATTTCTGTGCTCACCCGATCTTGCAATCAGTATATTATTTACACAGCCATTACCAAATACTGACATGTAGAGTAACACCCTAGGAAAAACAGCTGATCTATACGACACATGGATGACCCAATGACTTACATCCAAAACGGCAAGTTCTGGCAATCGTGAAGGTTAAATGGTGGTCTTGGATCCCAAGAATAAAAATCTTCTTGGGAGAGGGTATGTTGTGGGCACGTTGTATTGATTTGACTGAAATTAACGGTGCCTCAAACTGAAGCTGCTGTCAAATGCAGATAGTGAAACACCATAATGCACAGAGGTGTAGGGAAAAAAAAGGAGACCACAAAACTATAACACTAGAAATTTTACACAAATTTGCAAGAAAGCACATCAACTCTATAGGACACATGTAGAAGGTGCTGTGATGAAACAGGCTTCAATCTTAAATTGTTTGATATAAGGAAATGTGTGGGTCCATATGAAGATGCAGTGTGCAGTTCACTCATGTCGTGTTGCCTGTAATGATCGGCTGACTTCTGAGACTTAAAGCTTCAGTGTTTAGTGCAATTCAGAAACAAAAGACTGGGTGATATTTCAACACAGTAAACTTAAACTTTTTTTCACAATAATTTCATGTTCAAGCCCTATTTTTCTATATTCTGCTGAATGTGGAGGAAAAAGCTTTAAACCACATTGAGCACAAGATGCTAACAGTGCTGTCAGCTTACCTTGTCTTCAACTTTGACACTTGATCCCAGGCGGACCTTTACGTCCCACCAGCAGCCTACAGATACTGTCGACCTCATGACATGTAGGCAACTTTTCCTCCAGAGCTCGCATGCGGTAGTTTATTTAATCTATTTTGCCATTGTTTACATTTTTTTCAGAATATGGTCATGTGATAATGTTAAGAAAAACAAAATAAGGAATCCGTTGATAAAAACTGATTTCAGTCACCTGAACTGTTAATACACATTTTTCAAAAACTAATTCATAATTAGTTTGCTGCTTCATGCATATTCCTTTATTTTGTATCATTTAGGGTTTGTACCCATCCTAACCAAAACAGATCTCCAAAAGCTGATCATTTATTCACTCAATTAATTATTTGTAGTGTATTTTCGTTAGGTGGTGTTTATAAATCATTTGTAGATTTTAGGAGAGTTTTTGATGATCAGAAGTGAAAACATTCCAAACCCAGACATTGTGGAGAAAAGAGCTGAGCAACCGAAATCAGAAAAAAGCTACAGAAATACTTCTGTCTGCACATACCACAGTAATTTATGTTTTTGATTTACCCACTTTATTTGACTGTTAAACCACACAATATACAAGGTTACTGTGTGACGATAAAAATTATAGCAAAAGAAGAGGGATGGACGAATAAACATTAAATTCACTACTAATCTGCAGAGGAGCTTATCTGAATTGTTGAATAGAAATCACCAAATTAGATTGTCTGCTTGTTCTGTTGACTATGAGACAACCTTTGTAGGGTTTGATGAATGAACGGATTAATCTAATATTCACATTATACAGACATTATTCGATGTATTCCATATTATAATAAAATAAAGATCTTAATCTTGCGTCTTTGGCAAGTAAATATAATAAATGAAGCCCACTGCCTGGCTTTTCTAGCCTATACTTCTAGGCTAGACTTCTGGAAGTCTATAAATATTACAAACAGAAATAATACACTGCTGACTGACTGACTTCATCGAGCACTGCTGATGGGACCTAGATTTCAAGTGACTTTTTGCGCCAACTACAACGTAAGCTGTATATTTCTCATTTGAATGGTAAAAGACGTGATAACTGCTTTGTAAATCTTGGTCTTAGAAAGGTGATTTTCAGTATTTCTCACTGAATAAGACAGTCTTTGTTAATTATGATAATTTTGTGCAGTGGACTACACTCAAATGCGATGAAAAATATTTCTAATTTAAAATGAGAGGGTGTTTCAGATAAGCTCCACAACTCATATGCAAAAGTGTTTTATTTTCCTTGTAAAGTAAGCCTCTGACACCAAGGTCACACCAATAATGTAGCACTTGTAATATTGAAAAGAAAGTGTTCAAAGACTGTATTAGCAGTACCTGAATGGAAGCAGTGACCAATCCATCTGCTGGTAGAGATTCCAATGCTCCATTTACAGCTGTCAGCCCATTGAGTTCCTTGGCATTATTCCACTCTGGACATAAAGTAAAATATAAAAAGTGAACCTCAGGAAAACTGCAGCCAGCAGGTGAATCTTGGACATGCAGAAGGAATATCTGAGTGTTTACCTGGATTTAGGGTTTCTGTGTCCACCATGCCCCCTTCTCGATAGCTCTCCAACTCATCAACTTTGACTTTGCTCCATGGAATGTAGGTAACCCCCTGCTCCACATCCCAGAACTTTTTGTGTGCTGATTTTATACCTTTGTTTAAAGCCCAAGCAATCTAAGCAAGAATGACAAGTGTTACTATCAGGTTTAATCAAACAAAACAATGTTTACTGGACCCGTGTGTGTGTGTGTGAGAGAGAGAGAGAAATGAGAAGCTGTACCTTAACCGGTTTCTGATTAACTTTGTGCGACCCTCTGCTGAGCTTGTTCAAGGCTGTATAAGCATCTTGTCTGTGAACCATAACAATATAGGCACAGCCGCGGGGAGGAATCATCTAAAAACACAGGGCAATAAGAGTCAAATGCAGGATATGTAGATCAGTGAGACTTAAACGTGTCTGATTTGTCTGAACTTACATTAACAGACTCAATTTGGCCAAAATCTTCCAAAAGGGACATCACATCGGACTGCTGAGTTTTCTTGTCTAGCTGTCCAACCCAAAGTGTAGTGCTGCAAACTACAAGCAAAAATAATTGATCATGATATAGCTGATATTAATAAATCATACTCAAGGATGATACTAATCCTATATATTGTCGTTATCATTTTTGAAATCAATGTGACTCCTGACGACATGACAAGGTACTGTTGTAGCAGCGACTTTGATGGAGTAGTTGTAAGAACAGTGTCATGTAACATTAACAGAGTTGTTTTGGATGTGGCACATACCACTGACTGACTGGCTCTTTATGCTAGGAAGACCTTTCCGCCTGCGCTCCCTTTCCTTCTCTCTTTCAATCCTGTCTTGAGAACGAGAGCGAGATCTCCGGCGCCGTTCTTTGGAGTGAGAATGGGAGTGTCTCTGCCTCGACCTTCTTGAGCGGGATAAAGATCTCGATCTTTTTCTCCTGGGAGATCTGAAAACACAGTTGAACATGGTATAGCCGTGTAATGCAACTCTAAATAGAATACCAAGTCACCATTTGACAATGGCAATGAGACACAGAACTCTGAAAAGTCTAGAACAAATGAGTGTGAGTGCCATGTTTTTATGACGTGCAATTTATCCAACAGCAGATTTAAAAGCTATGTCTTTGCAAACTGCAGCTTCAATTAGCTTTAAGAAATTAAATTTCTAAACATCATCTTGACAGTGACATCTGATGAGCACAACTTCTTACCTCGAACCAGATCTGGATCGTGATCTCCTGCCATGGCCTCTGGATCTACCCTCACCCCTTATACGTGAATCTTCTCTTGAATTCCCCTGTAACAGCGATGACATGACAAGTTTATACTTCATGAATGAATGAACAGAGTATTCTAAATCCAACAGACGAGTTTTGCATGTCCGCTATGCACACAACAGCACATCACTCAACACTGGATGGTACAACATCACACTACACTACACTACACACCAGACCAAGACATTCAACATCACACCACCACATAATCCCACACTGCTACCATCACTCACGGTCCAAAGTCCTCCACTCAATTGAAACAATTCACACCATGGATTTCTAATTCAAGCGTGGAACACAGAAACTTCCCTACCAATTATGTTGTGTTGCTAACAGAAAAACTTCTATATGAAAATCGTTGAACTGCACTTGCACAAAGTCCCCCGGTGACCGGAGAGACATACAATCAGTTAAAACTAAACCATGTGTGAGGACTTACCCGTGATTGTGAATAAGCCTCTGTGGAGTGGTATCCATCTGGCATCATGTGACGTTCACTGTAACTCATTTTCCCAACATTCTGCAGTATGATAAAGAAAAAGTCAAATTATGAAAATAGCAACTTCATTTACTTTAATTTGCAGATACTAGCATTACACAATAGAGCTTAGTGTGTTTACACTAACTAACTTTGATATAAAGCTGTTACATATACATACCTCTATACAGTCCATCTGACCCATCATATGTGGATGAACGTTTTCTGTGTTTAGCATTTGACCAGGAAATATGTTGAACATCTTTTCAGGTGTGCGCCTGTCAAGATAAAAACAATAACTATTGGTGTTACAATCCTATAAATAGTTGTCGTTGTAGTTGAATGCATAAAGAGAACAGACAAACTTAATGTAACTCACTGTAACTGGGCATTCGGCGCATTAGGAGATTTATCCTCCGGTTCATCATCATAGTCAAAACGGTCAAGGAGTTTCTAAGAAAACACAGTTTACACAAAGAAGTATATTAGAACAGTAAATTGTACACACCCAAAGTTATTTATGTCAAGACAATGAGCCGTATTACTACCTCAGCTAATAAGTTTTTCTTTTCAGTGTGTGTACTGTATGGGTTGAGATGGGCCGCAGGCATATGGGGTAGGTCGGGGATGTTGTTTGAAAGGGCTGTAGCTAAAGTCTTATCTGCTTGCTGGAAGTTCTGGAGCATCCGTTGCAACTGGAGGGAACAGGGAGTTTAAATTAAATCAATCTTTAACTGCCGTGAAACATACATACATACATTTACACACACACACACATATATAAAATTAATTCAAAAATATAAACATTTCTTTGCTTACCTCCTGACCATGGGGGGATTGGAAGAGCTGCGCTACAGCAGCTAAGGCATCAGGAGCGGATAGCTGTGGCACAGGAGGTGCAGCTGAGGCACTGGTGAAATGAGGCTGCATCTCTGATTGCGGGTCAGCAGGAACTATTCATATACAATCGAAATAGCATGTGGTCATTCAAAAAATGGAGAAACAACAACCTTATTTTCCTACTTCAAATGTAGCAATCATGCACATTCTTACAAAGATTCCAAATATCGGCAAAAGACTTTTAATTTAATTCATTACCGTGCACTGCAGGAGGAGGTTCGATTACTTCATCGGCCATATCCATCAAAGGCTGAATTATGTCCATGCCGAACACACCATTTTTCTGCCACAGGTTCAGGACGCGCACAATTTTGCTCTGATTCATATATAAAGAAAGAAATCAGTCCCGCTGCTGATTCATTTTATGGGCATTTGTTACAATTAAATTAAACATCAATAGTAAAGTCAAAGAATACCTTATCATCCTCTGGGCAGCGATAAAGATTCTGGAAGGTGTCTGTTAGATTTTTCAAGAATCTGGGCCCAAACACATCCTTGTCGATACCAAACTGATGGCGTGACTGTCGAACAATGGAGTCAACCACATACAAACCAGGGACTTTTAATTCTGGTTTGCACTGATGAAAAATGGAAACAATGAGAAGTTAATTAATCAAGTCCACATATGAAAAATATATGTGTAAAGTGCATTCAAAAGTTTCAAGCACAGTGAAAAGCTCTAAAGTACCCACCTTCTTAATGAACTTTTCAACAATCTGAACAACATGTTTGTACAGCTGTTGAAACACAGAAAACATCATCAACCACAAAAATATACATCACACTTCAAATGATTAATTTGTCATTTTAAGTTAGATGCTAAGTTTTCATCTGACATTCAATCAGATACAAATATTTTTTCCAAGTTCTTTATAGAGTTGCAGTGCCAAAAAACAGCACATGAAAACAAATGAAAGCAAATTCCTGACACCACATAGTCACAAAGTTTTATTTCTATTCATCACAACGTCAAAATGCACATCTGAACTTAATGGGCTAAATAAATTAAGCCCATCTCCTAGTAAAATGAACATTCACAATCATCAAACTACACTACAAAGATGGGTAGCTGACAGAAAAATGGTGATTTGTTATGGAAGTATTCATTAATATAGTGATGATCTGTCTACATGAGAAACTTGATTTTTTTAAAAAGATAATTATCTAATGATCTAATCTTTTGATTTTTCATTCGGAAAACAAAAAATCGTAAGATCAAGGAGATCTTTGCTTGTACAAGTTTACGAAAAGTGATTTCAAAAATATTCTCTGTACCTTGATGGCTTTGATGGCTGCTTTTGTCACAGACATCATTTTGGCACGAGATATTGGAGGCTTGAGGTCAATCATGGAGAACAACTAAGTAAAGCAAAAACATTACATCAGTTTATTTTACAGAAAAATGTACTTCAGAACAGATATTGTGTCATGCTTTATCAAAAAGAATATAAGGTTCAGGTATAGCGCAATATAGATGATTTTTCATAACCTACTCATGAAACAAATTGTTACTGAATTTATTTCTCAGCAAACCACAGAATCCATTGTCTACATCTTCACAAACCTTGTTTTTGCAATATATTATTCATTACTATTACTGAACCTATACTCTTATTCAAGTATGTAAGAGTGATTGGACTAACCTATACATGTCCAAGACTTGACTTTCACCTCAACGTGCAATAAATAAAAATCATGAAATGTCACTTGTTAAACCCTGAAATTTGATTTGTGAATACGACCGATCTAAGACAGTGTCATTATACTGTCAGTGTAAAAGCACAACTCAAATTTCAATGACCCCAGAAACACTTTAGTAAAACGTCTGAGTATATCATACGCTAAGCTTATCAAACTTACACTAGTGTAATATGAGCTTATTATCAGCACGTCATAAACCAACCACACCAGGACTGTTTGTTGGTGACGGGGCTAATGTTACATAGCGACTCGCCGATTAACATTACTGCGACCTTTGACTGTAAACATAGTAGCATGAGAGGTAGCGTTAACCAATTAAATGTGACTAAGACACGATTCTACGATTAATTGTCTTTTTTTTATCGTGACCTTAAGGGTGTACGTTAACAGCTGGCTAAGCGCCATCACAGGCCTTACAAGATTACAGTTCGTGTACAAGCGTTAAACACGACATTAGCTAACGGCTAACAAATTCGATGCAGCCATGTTTGGGGTTCTAGCTAGCACTATCAACCGAACATCACCACAAACTAATAAATTCGTCTCTTTAAGTTTACTGCAGACATGAATGCGCTGATAAAATTGGCTAAAACGGGTGATATTATTTGGCAATAACTTTGACAGCGAGGTGTCGCTATCTGGAGTGAGCTAAAAGACGAGCAAACTTTACCTCCATGTTGAACGCGTTCACTGCGTCCATACTGGTTTGTTGGGTTGAAAAACTGGATAGACGACGGTGTATAGTTCGTTGCTCTATCGAATCATAGTCGCCCGTCGTAAAATAACAAACAAAAACATAACGACCACAAACGTCGAAAAAATTAATACTGATTTCGCTATGCCCTGACGACAAGCTAAAGCTCTGCTTTGCTAGAAATGTCTGCTCGCTTTGCTGGTCCGCCCCGTACGTGGACTGAGTGTTAGCGTGTGACGTCAAGACGTAATGCTACATTCACGTGACTAACGGAAAACGGTCATTTTGACCTTTGATACAACATTAAGATGTCATTTTCTGTAACCGTATGGCATCTAATTTAGTATTTTTTGCCAACACAGGGATAAAATTAATTTACTTGTTAGTTACTCTAACAAATCATAAAACTACACAGTAAACACGAAAATCCACGCTTCGGCGTAACCGTTTGTAGACTAACAAGAGGAGGCCATGAAAGTAGCTTATCTGACCCTGGACCACGCCCACTACCGGTCACGTTGCTCTTCCCAAACTCACCTAAGATACAATCAGGAAGTACAATTTTGGACATAAAATGACCAAAAATTAAATTAAATTAAATTAAATATAACCGAGAAATTATAAGTGAAAGTACAAAAAGTCCGCCAAAACAATTACATTACATAATTAATAAGTAAATTATTTGTTTTTCGTAATTAATCTATGGGAAACCTGCGTCACCGCATGCGTTTGACGTGATTCCAAAGCAACAAGGTGATGCTACTGAATTCTGTCAGCTGTTTCTGTTGATCTCAACCACCTACATTTGTACTTCTTCAGATCGTCTTCAGACCTCTGCCATTAGAGGGTGTAATCAGCCTAGATTTAACAGAGTCAGATCATGCACACATAGTCTAGTAGACTATGTAATAATATTATTTAAAGTTGAAAAGCTTCTACTACCAAATCTTACAACAAACAACAATAACAATGTTCTACTATTAGATAATGTGTTATTTGCTTTGTCTCTTTACAACTTCTTATAAACTGCAAACACAGCATGACCTTGTGTGTTTTTACTGGTGATTTATCTCCACTCAGTCAGTTTGCTGGGGGGGTTTGTCACATTGCATTCATCAGCTGAAACACACTGCACATCTAACAGGAGGGAAGAGCAGCAGGAGTCAGACAAACATACATGTGGGTAAGAAAGAGATCAATTTCTTGATTTTTTAAAAATGAAATACAACTATTTGAAAATGTCAAAAACAAGTGATTTTGCGTTTTTACTTTTATCGTCTCTCCTCACTTTTAGGGAATGAGGCAGCATTGCCCCTCTCCTAAAATTACACAATGTCAGCAGTGGAGAACTCTACCAGCACCGTTTCCTATGAATGGGAATACTATTATGATTATCTTGATCCAGTGATTGTGGATGAGAGCAAGCTAAAATACAATAAATGTAAGTCTTCAAACATTTAGTTTTGAATTGGTCCACGTGTCTCAAATGAAGGTGACAGAAATTTTCACCTAACTTTCAGATGCAATTGTTATAATATTCTGGATATTTCTGGCTGCATTTGTGGGATTTCTCTTTCTCTTTCTGAATCTGATGTATACCAGTGGATACTTGCCAAGGTAAGTGAGAAAACATCACAATTCAGTCTGTACAAACTAGATAGATACTGCAGGTAGATGATTGGATAATGCTTTAGACACAGAGCTCTACAATCACTTTTGAACATTCCTCTTGTTATTGCAGGAGTCAGAGATCCAAAATCAAAGGAAGCCACAGAATCTCAACCGCATGATCTCTGACTTGAGGGCTGAATCAGACTGGAAGCGCTTGTTTTAAAAAGATATGAATACAAATGTTAAAAATTTGGCAGTGAACACATATTCACAACAGATGCTGTCAAAAAACAGAATTGTGAAAATGAAGATTCTAAAACACTGTGTTTTCTGTTTCCCTCAATATCAACAAATTGCAAGGTGAAGATATTAAAAGGACAAGAGAATATGTAAATTGTTGTGATGTCAGCTTTACTGTCTTCTTGACTTTTCTCCATAAGACACAACTATATACAGTATTAGTAAAACTGATTTTTCATTCATTCTATTTCAGGCTGTTTTAAAATAAGGTAACACTGGAAACATATGCTAAAAAACATTTATAATTTTTTTTTATTTTTAAACATTTTATAACAGGGTTTTACAAAATATTCTCAGTGTTTTTACAGAAGTTTTCTTTTAACAAATATTGATTTCAAATGTCACAGACATGGTATTTAACTCTTCCAGGTAATGATGTCTCTGCAGATGGCTGTGATGGCAGTTTGTGAGGGTTTGGTTGCTTTTTGTCTCCCACATTTGGCTCTGGTCACCAAACTGACATGAGATAAGAACAGCTCTGCTGATGTGGCTCCACTCCATAACTCATGAATGTACAGCGACAACAGATACAGCCCTGCTTCTATAAAGGAAAGAGAAAACACTATTACAAATGAGTCACTTTGCTAAGAGACATCGGCACTTTGTTTTTGATGGAACATACAATAAAAGTTGCAAAACTTGGAAATGTCTTGAACCTGTTTCATGGTTCACTCCAAATCTGGCAAAATAAATATTTTAAATTTCTAATTTAAGACATAATAACAGCTACGCAACAAATATGCCAGACAGTAATTTCCGTCTCTCTGCATAACCCAACTTTCCACCAAATTTCACAGTCCTCTATCATGTTCCCATTTTGGCAATGAGTTGCTCAAATCTTGGGCAGCCATGCTCGTAAAACCTCTGTCACCCCCAAAGTCAATAAAACAGAGATCCTGTAGTTGAAGGCAGTGGAACATTTAGTAGTATCTGAGTGAATTAAGAGTATTTAAAAATATTTATTGAGTGTTCTTTGGAAGGCTCTTACCAGATCTAGATGGATCATGAGTGGCTTCTGGCAGGCAGGTGGAGACCACGGCCTGATGCAGCTCTGGCAGATGGCCTTGGGTCTCAAGAAAGTTTATCATAATGTTACTAAATCGCTTGAAGGAGTCCGAGTTGGCTTCAAAGGCCCGGTGATAGAGTCGCAGGAGATCAGCTTTCAGGCCAGAATCGAGCAACACGACATCCACAATTTTCCTATGTTTTATCACAGCTTTGTCAACCCACTGCAAAAAGTCCTTTGTTCTGTTGTCATCATACGAGCCCTCCACCAAGGACCGGAGGGACCACTTGGTAAGCAGGTGTGCAGTATCACTGGCCAGCTGACTGGGATCCAGTTTGTCTCTTGGCTGAACCGGCTGGGGCTCAGAGAGAGGAAACACAGGCTCCCAGTGAAGGAGGATAAAGCTGAGGTAAAATTTACAGTCTGTCAGTGGACTCTCTTCTTCTGTCTCAGTTTCAGCACCTTCTGCCAGGTTCTCTTTCTGTGCAAAGGCCCAGGAAAAGGAGCCTTTACCTCTGCTCTTATCTTTCGCCATGCCTTGAAGAGGAAGATGAGCAAAACTGTTTATCCCATTCAAAATACACATGATGATTTATGTGCTGGAAAACAGAACAAAGCTCTAATTGTCAAGTTGGTAATGGGAAAAGTATGACCTGCAATGACATCACATTTAACAACATGATACTTTTGAAGCTCTCCACAGAGAAAATTAGGATTTGCATAATGGAGAGAACCACTGAGGCAGTTATTGACCAGAGCTGGTGCTGCTGCAGTGAGATCCTGTGACGTACAAATGTTTTATATTATTATATATGGCATATTAGTAAAAACTATGAATGATTTGTGGGACTTAATGTTATCGGCTCTTTAGTCATCGTTTTATGTCCACTTCCTCAATGTAAATAAAAGCACTACAGCTTCTTGTTGCGATGGATGATGGAGGACAAACTCACCCATCAGTTCCTTCACTTTGCACCTTTCACACAGGGCTTGTATTTGGGTGAGGAGAGCTTTGTTGCCCGACAGGGAGGCCCAGCAGAGGAGCAGAGAGAGGACCTCAGCACAGGAGAGGGACTGTGGGTGGAGTGTGAGCCGCTCAGCCTGTTCATTTACACTGAGGGCAGTCGCACGATGCTTCAGTACGGAGCAAAGAGTCTGCAGACACATGCTGAGCTGAGCAGCCTTCAGACCCAACCTGACAGGAGGAGGCCAAACAAACACTGACATCCTTGACCACAACACCATTAACATTTATTATGCACAATGACAGTTGATAGCCAGTGCAGCCTTCTACCATGGCACTTTACCTGAGGTGTCTGACGATAGTTAACATCACAAACAGGAAGTCGTTGATGAGTGGGAGAGGGAGACACTTCACTG
Organism: Trinectes maculatus; assembly: GCA_016785345.1. Lineage (NCBI taxonomy): Eukaryota > Metazoa > Chordata > Actinopteri > Pleuronectiformes > Achiridae > Trinectes > Trinectes maculatus. The sequence goes on from JAFBJQ010000020.1 coordinate 57,265, forward strand.
ATATCTGAGGTTGCTCCTCTGTAGATGAGGAGGCTTTCGCCTCCACCTGCTTCTCCTTTTTCCCCAGGTTGGTAAACCACAGCACATGCAGTAGATCTATGATGGCACTTAGCAGATGCAGGTCTCTACTCCTGATGTAGATAATAAGCACAGACTATTAGAGAAAATATGAAACTGACAGATGAGCATATTGAAACTTACTCTCAAACGTACCTTTTTTCAATCACCTGTATCATCCAGGTCAGGATGCCACAGTTTTTGGTGAGGTTATAAGCTGCTTTGTTGACACGGGCAGCCTGCCGCAACACCCTGATAATCTGTGCCTGGTGGAAATATCCATTTACGTCACATTAACCACCGTCTACTCATGAATTTGTTAGTTTCTATACTTGATTTCAAGCAGTTATTCATTTCAGACATTTTCATTTGTCTTGATTTCACTGTGTGTAAACGCTGTGCTTCCTCCAGCGTGTACCTGAGAGTGTTCATCACTCAGGGGACTGCTGCAAAAGCCTAAAATGCTCTGAAAGATCCCTTGTCGCTCGCACAATTCGTAGCAGTGTCCATCCCCGATCCCTTCCTCCAATACGCTCAGGATCCACTCACGTTCCATCTTATGCTGCAGGGGGGGAAAAAAAAGAGGAGTCAGAAATATCCTCATATCTAACACCCCTCCATAGAAACAGATCAGAATTTAAAAAAAAAACAAAGCTGAACAAATAGATGAAGGCTGAATGTTGATACCGCACAAAGTGTTTATTTGGACAGTCACTTGGTCAGGGCAAAACTCACTAATCATGATGTTCCAGCCAAAGTGCTGTGTTTGTTGTTTTGTGCCTGTGTGTCTGTATCTTTTTACTCATCGGCAACAGGATTATAAAACCTCGGGGAGAAGATGTAGCGGTGCCAGTGCTTTCAGGCTGTATGGTGACAGCAATTTTTGGAGGCTATTGATTTTCTGATTTGTCCTTTCACTGTAGCCTTGGGTTGCAAATATTACCTTTTCATATAATAAATACCTAATTTGTGCTTTTTCTTCCACTTTTCCTTGATTCTACTGGCATGTTATGTTAACTTGGAGAACAAACAAGTACTAATTATGATACTTTACCTCCAAGTCAAAACCATAAAACAGCTTGAAGAACTCCGGGACTCTTCTGAAGTCCAAACTCTGATGGGACAGGAGGAACCTGTTTAAAACCACATACATGTGGTCCTCTGGGGAAAAACAAGGAAATGTTCAGTATGAACATGTCTTTAGCAAACAACTTTAGGTAAATGTCATGAGTCCAACAGCACCCGTCAGGGACGAGCTATAGTTTTGAAGGTTACACACCCGGTTTCAGCATCAGCTGGGCCACTTTAGTGACGTAAACGGTCATGACAAAGGGAAGTCTTAGATTCTGTTGATAAACCCCGTTCTTCACCGTGTCCATCAAGTACAGTAGCTGTTTGGCAGGAACAAGCACATCGGTGATTCTGGAGATGATTTCTTTTTACATACTCACCCACCGCCTCCCTGTCCCATTACCTGTCTCCTCTCCCGGAACCGAGCAGCCTCCAGATGCTGGTAGAAGCAGTTCAGGACGTGGTACGCTGCTGCCCTCACCTTGGGGTCGTAACTACTTAGAGCCATAATGGTTAATCCAAGAGCATGGCTGGATACAAACTTGTGGCAGTCGATCACACATTCTGTCACGTAAATGAAGAAGAATGCAACACCGGTGAGCTTTGATGTCCTGAAGTGATTATGAGGAGTAGTGACAGGAGCTGTGAAATATGCTCACCTGGCTGCAGTATGGCACTGAATAAAGGCAAAAGAAAACAGGGGTCATACAAATCACCAAGGTCCTTCACTCTATTATCACTGTACAGCAGCTCCTTGCCTTCCTATGAGAGAGAAAAACACTGATCAGTCTCACTGATGATAACTGGTATCTGGTTATAGACATGTAAGGAACAGGAATTTAGAGTGCAACCTCGGGAATGATTTTGCGGTGCTGAGGAAAGTGTGATATGGTCTGGAGCATCCTTTCAGGACTTAACAGGGCCAGCAGGTCATCTGAGCTTGTCTGCTTCCACAGAGAGGCTCCCAGGCTTGTTCTGGTCTTGTAGTGTTCAACGGCTGCTGGGCCCCACAAGAAGGACCTGTGATTTTTAAAAAACCCAGGGCTGAGAGTTTGCAGCAACACAAACACTCTTGCTGCATGTAAGATTTAAATAATGAGGCCGACTTACTGAAACTTCAGCAGACTGACGTGGTTTCTTTCATATTCCCGAAGAAGCTGTAACAGTTTCTGATCTGCAAAAGAATGCAATATATATGAAGGAATGAAAACAACCACGAAAACTTCAAAGGTCTTCTGACGTTATGGCTTTACCTGAAATATTCAGTGTTGCTCCGTATGCTCCCAGAAGCACAACAAAGTGATTTGTGTTGCAGACAGTGGGGCATTTCTTCACCAGAGAGAGAAGAAGGGAAACTAACGCTTCTGAAATCAAAACCAAATGAACAGGGTTATAATTTGGTTGAGGAGGAACACGGCATCACATCTGTAAGCTTGACCTTTTCCACGTTACAGTACCTTTAGCCTGGAACCTGCTTCGCTCTTCATCAGAGTCCAGCATGGTGGGCAAGAAGAGGGAATGGCTGAAAATCATCATGTGAAGTGTAGATAAGGGAATCAGATCCTGTTGGGTTTCACTTTCCCCGTACATCAGATTCAACAGGCTGCTGAAAGTGTTCAGGAAGTGATGATCTCTGTACCGATACCTGGTGTGGAAGAACGTTTTTAAGGAAATTCGTGAAACACAATATCAGATTTGACGGCGATGATCAAATAGTGGAACCGGTTTGGAAGATTATCTTACTTCAATCCGTTCTTGACAAAACTGTTCCATTCGGACGCTGTGAGGTCTTCAGATGATGTCTGGTAAAGAAGTTTGATGATGAAATGCATGAAGTAGGGCGATAAATGTAAAGTATGTATGAGGAAAGCACACCAACCAGAATTCTCTGCAGTCTCTCCAGGATGCTGTGCTCCTGCTCCAATGGGGAAGTAGCCAGATCTTTAGAGTGACTATAGGAGGCAACGAGACACTTGAGGGAAGCAGTTGTGACAGACTTCCTCCAGGTTTCTAGCTCTTCGGGACGATCGGCCAGTTTCTCAGTGATAACTTCTGCTAGTTGCCATCTGGAGGTGAAAATATTTAGTTAAAAACTTGAGACACTGAGACACAATTTCCGTTTTGATAAAGAGTTAAGTATTACCTGTCAAAACTGTCCACTTTTTGAAGAGAATCTGGCAGATTGTCGATCAAACCCATCATGTCCTTGATGTTTGCAGAGAGTTTGATCAGACATGCGAGTATATCAGCGAACTGGGCTCCAGAGTCATCCGCCAGGTTCCCCAGGACACGTTGGGACAATTTGGGGAGCAGTGCTTTCTTTAGGGATTGTAAAACTTCTTTTTGCACTGCAGAAGCACAGAAATTGAGCACATTATAATGATATACTGTAAATAATACTAGAAAAAAAAAATCTTGATACCGGATGCTTTTAGACAGCGTAGAAAACGCTTCAGTACAAACCATCAATGGGTCTGGCTGGGTCCTTCCTACTCGCCACCTGTAGATAAGTACTGATCAGTGGAAGGAATGTTTCTGTCTGGTGTGAGAGCTTCTCCATGTTTTCAGGCTCGAGGCACCACAGCTCAAAGCAGAGTCGGTGGGTGGAGGAGTTCTGCAGCAGCAGAGAGCTGATGGCCACAGAGTCTGAGAGCGGCTGCTGGAGACAGTGCAGCAGCACATCTGTGTGGATGAGTCTGGCACTGCCTGGTTCGCTGGAAAGAACCTGATACAGGAACTCTTCCAGTGCAGGGCTGGAGCAGGACAACAGCAGCGTTCCGAGGCCATGGAGGTGTGCCTGAGTCAGGAACGTGCTGAGGTCCTGGGAAGGGTTGGATTTACACTCGGTAAGGACCTGCAGTGCAACATTACCATAGACACTGAGTTTGGCGTGTGTGCCCTTGCTGCCAGGAGAGATGAGACTCTCCTTGGGGAGGAGCAGCAGTTTAGACACCACCTCTCTCAGATTACAAGAGTCCATGTAGCTGTGCAGAGACAGAAGAGCCTGAAAAGGTCGTGACAGCTTCTTTGCATTTTGAGAGGCCTTCTCTGTTAATTCCTTGAGGGCAGCTCTCTCTAAAGCAGCCATGTAGCTTTGTAGGAGCTCCAGGTGACTCAGATAACAAAGAATGGGGGCGCTGGTCTTCAGCAGGGCCAGAACGCCATCAGTCAGCTGAGCACAAAGATGCTTCAATCTGACAGGGTTCAAAGTGTGAGGAGGCACAGCGGACAACTCCAGAGATAAAAACCACTGTTCCAAACAGGGATGCTTGAAGATTGAGCCAAGAGTGGAAACAAGGATCTAAAGAGAGAGAAGTTGGGTACACTAAATCTAAAAATAGTAGAAATGAACTTGATGATGCTGGACATAGAAATAATGATATCAAATAAATGTTATTTATAAAGGAAGCTAAACTTTGTCCAACCTGCTCTTTTTTGGCTTCTAATATGGGAGCCTGGTTGAGTTCCAGGAAAAGGTCTGATCCTTCTTGGAAGTTCTCTGCTGCTGGCTCAGGCTGCGTGGGCTCCTGAAAGCCGTGTAGCTTAGCCACCAGTTCCTGGAGCTGTCCCATCAAGGTCCTCAAAAGGGCAGCTCCTACGTCTTTGGAGAACTGCGCAGAAGAATGTGATGCGCTGTGTATATTTTTAACTTAGCACTTTGTTGAATAGTGAGCTTGTCTTATACGTTTACCGTGCCAAAGGTTTCCACTGTTGATTTGATGTACAGTAAGTTCTGCTTGATTGCAACTGGGAACTCATCCATCGTCATGAAACCTAGAGCTTCTTCCACACTTTCCCCAAATGTGTCCTGAAGAAACGCACTCGGTCCTTGGCTGTACGCAGCTTTCATCAGCGCGGTGTAGGATTTGGTGGTCTGCAATGCCTTTGCCTGGCATTCAGAGGACTTGAACTGGAAAAAGAAGGCTGTTTATTTTTTCCCCCCTAATGCAAATATGTAACACTCTCAGTTTCATATTCTGTTGGTGACATTCAAAATACTGACCAGTTCCTCCCGGCACTGCTGTGGTAGCCACTTGGAATAATAATGATGTAGCTGTATGATGGCAGAATGAGGAGAGGCAGAGAGGTCGGCAGATACAAGCTCTTTATCGTACTGCAGCAGAGTCAGACAGAGAGGGAGCGGCTCTCTCTGACAGTGCAGCACATCAGAGAGCACAGAAGACAAGTACTCGTGTATAACTCCTAAGGCGAGAAAGACAAAATGTAGGTGTTTATAAGAACGTGTCGATTTCTGTCCCAGAATCGAATGCTTTACATTCTATATTATAACTTGCTGTCCAAACCTCTGTTTGCTGGTAGTTTGTTTCGGGCCTCCAGAGCAGCAGGTACCATCACGCTGAAGGGGAAGGTTTGGATTATGAGGTCTTCACTCAGAGCCGGACCGAACTCCTCCATCTCACCCTCGTTACCATCCATAATGACGTCCAGCATGTCTAAGACATCTAAAACAAATGGTCAGATGGAAAATGTAGATTCACAGACACGATCACTGATGGTGGAAATTGACTTGGATTCCATCTTTAAACGCTCACCGTCTATGTGGGAGACGGGAATACTGGCAGCATCACCCTCTGGGCCGCTCAAGTTAGCTTGCAGATAAGCCGCCTCCTGGACCAGGCCGGCAACTTTATCCGTGTATGTGTAGGAACTGGTCACCAGTTTCACAAATACCTGAAATAATCGATCAGGCGTTGATGATCGATCATAACTACAGTGTATATAATGCAATATTTCATATTTCATCTAACAACAGTAAAACTCACCCTCTCTAAGAACTGGATGACAGTCTCTTGTTGGTTTGGTTCTATGTTGACAAGATGATCGAGCCAGAGCTCAAGTTCAGTCCAGGTGTACTCAAACACTCCACTGTCCCTCAGCACCTGCGACAGGACAGGAAATTCACAACAGCGATTACTTTCTCCCCAAAGCATAATACTAACATGGAGATATATGTATAACCTAACGGTATTAGGATGGATCAATGACTTTTCCTTACTGATTCCTAGTTAGAACTGCTGTAAGTTTTGAAATAGACCAACTATTTCTTCAAAACGTCCTTTCTCCTGGTAACTAATGTGGTAAAATATTTAGAAAAACATATTATGATATTACATTTACATTAAAAACAGTAAGTTTTTTTTCAAATAAATAGAGTCTTGGGACTTCCTGAATAGTACATTTGAAATTTACAACAGAAGCCAAATATTTAACATAAATCCTTACTTTTAGAACTAGCATCCGTGTGGAGGTTTTCAGGTGACTGCTACTGCTGCTAACAAACATCTTGAGAAGCAGATAAAGTACAGATTTTTCTGCAGAGGTTGATTCGCTGTCTGGAGCATCCTGCTGTTAAAAAACACAAATACATCACATTAGACGCAATACTTAGAAGTCATCATTACAAAACACCTTTTGAACAACAGTTACTGAAAAGTAAATGATGAATTAACTTCTTCACCTGCATGCGGAACCAGGAGAACTTGCTTGCAGGGAGCTCTAAGGCCAACTGCAGTATCTGATACTGCAACACAGGGGGGACCTCTTGTCTCATTCCTTTCTCTGTCACAATGCCTAGAGAGGTCATAACAATTCAACATCAAATCCTGTTATTAAAGATACACAGCAATACTGAAAGCTATATTTGCACCACAGGAAAAAAAAACAATCGCATTACCTTTTAAGAGCTTACTGAAGTCAAATTTGCACTGGCTGACAAGGTGCGGCACCACTTTCTGGTAAAGACAAATGACCTGAAGAATCAGGGCCTTCAGCACGATGACCTCAGCGCTTTCAGCACCTATTCAACATAAAATACATGAGTCAGGAAACGTGACACTGCTTTTCATTTCCTTTTTGTTTAAACAAACCGATTAGTATATACAGTATACTTATATAGTGCATGTTATTTACCAGATGCTTCGGTTTTATTGTCTGCTTGTTCAGTGCCATCTTCCGTTTCGCTCTTCTTCTCCTCACCACTCGCCTTTTCCTTCTTGCCGAGAGACTGCCACTTTGCAACTATGCTCGTCATATCGGGCAAAATCTGGAGCAGGGCGCACACAGAACAGACCTGAGACATTAAATGGTGCATCCTTTAATATTTGTGTGTAAAATGAGAACACTTTTTCTAAGCGTACCTTGCTGAGTGTCTCTCTGTACTGCTGTACCAGGTCCCCCATCATGTCAGGACTGTATACATCTGAGCAGGGCCCCTCAGCCTTATTCAAAAGGTACTCTATATTCTTGTTGGCCCTTTTCAACACAAAATTCATCACGGACAGAGTTGTGAGCTGCACGGCTGTGTTGGCAAACTGTCAGACACAAGAGGAGATATGAAAAGGTATACATTACACAAGACAATTTTTCATTGTTGATTGAGCTAATAAAGTTATTGGAAGTCACTTACACTCAGGCCCTGTGTGAAGAAAGCCTTGTTGCAGACAGGAGGAAGAGACGTCACCATAATGACCGAGAGCAGGCGAGAAAGAGGGATTCCCTCACAAGTCTGGAAGACTGTGGAAAGCTCTGGTTGGGCTTCATAGATCTGCCAAAAAAGAACAGTAACCGTGGTTGCCTTTAAAAATGAACAATGCATTCACTAACAGTAATGTCTCACTATAAACAAACAAACCAGGGACAACTACCTTTTTAAGTAACCGGACATTGTCCTGCCAAGCACTTTTGAGACGGGGGTTGTATGAATACTGAGTCTCCTTGAAGTATCTGGCAAGCAGATCAGGGTTTGCTTTCAGTGTGTTCACCACCAGCTCTGCAACCAGTTCATCATCTGTAGCCTGTTTCAGCCCCACCAAGAACTGAAGCAAGACAATGTTACCAGCTCTGGAAGATGAAGAAATTAAAAATCCACTATTAACAGAAAAAGTTTTCAGAGCAGAAAATAATGGTTTAACAGACTCCCAAAAATGAGGCACCCTCTTCAAGACAATGTAAAACTCTTACTTACCTGCCAGCTGTGCCGAAGCTAGCATCATGAAAGCTGATCCCATGCTTGCGCGAGCAACAGACGTCAAGAAGGAAAGTGTGCGCAAGTTCTCGGACCACAGAAATCCCAGCATGCTCTGAGTTCTCCTCCGTCTTAACCATAAAATGAGATCCACAAGTTGAAAAGCAAAAGCCAGAGCCTTAAATTCAGTGATCACATACAAAAAGCAAACAACTCACCCTGTTGTCATCAGTTGTTGCATCCACAATGCCATTCCATTTATAAAGAGACGCAATGTTGGCCAGAACAGCAGGTGTGAAAAAACGCACTTTCTGTGTTTTACTTAATGCCTTGTTTAGTAAAACCTGCAAAACACCACATCACAGAGAATATGATGATCAACTCCATAGACTGGGTTTGACATGGGAAGTGTGAGCTGCCAAACACTTACTCTAGTCTTCAGTGTGGACAATATCAGATTGACAAGAGACATTCTGTCCTCCTTCAGACCGGTGCTCAGGATCTCTGGCAGGAGCTCTGACACACCAAATTAACATTTAATCAAAACATGGGTGGCCACAGCTTGTTAAGCATGAATTTTAATCCATACCTAACATTACCTTTGAGCTCTAATATCTGTCCGACTGTGGCATTATCTCCAGAGACCAAGAAGGACAGCACAAACTGGATATAAGCCATGCGGACATCAGGTCTTCCCTGGAAATTTTACGGAGGAAAAAGTGAGCAAACAAATCTACAACACATTACGACTCTGATACGAATGCTGCTTCGCACCTTCTTATCTCTCCTCTTTGCCAGTCCAGACAGAGCTTTGTTGATGTAAATGTGACTTAAGACTTCTCTTGCAGCTTCTGGCCCTTGAGACACCAGGGCAGACAGGAGCCCAAGGCACTGACGGACAAACCTGTGCACAGGGAACAACACAACCTTAGGTCTAAGTACGGAAGGAAAATTTTAAATTTATGCTGATGGCTGATATTTGTGGCTTTTGCAATGATTTAATAAATCCAACCTGTGATTTTCTGAATGGAGAGAACTCTGCAGGAGCTTCATGTAGCTGGAAACAATCTTTTTCACAATAGCGCTGCCAACCATGTTGAAGTGTGACAGGTCGCTGGCCGTCCGTAGAAGAATCATCTCAAAACTCTCAAAAATCAGCATTGTCTGAACGGAGGGGAAAAAATAGATAATCACTCATCAAATAGAATAGATTAGCTTTGTTGTCATTACACGGCACATATAATGAAATTACAGATAAATATATAACACACAGTGAATCCAGATGATCCCATCCAATGAGTAAAGGACCTCATATCTCACCTCCTTCTCAATATGCTTCTCTCCATCCAGCAATTTGAATATTTCTGTACATTCCATGGAGATTTTAATATAGCCTTCGACCACATCATACAGGTCAGAGCATGGCAGCTTCTTGGCGGTGGATATGAATGTCTCCAGTCCTGCACAACATTAAATACGGACTTAAACAGCAGGCAGGGAAATAAAATGGTGGGGAAACACTGCACCAAACCGGAGAACATGTAAACAGGACTTTGGCTCATTCTGAAAGACGTGTGACATGAAGATTCACCGTTCATCGCTGTGGTGGGGTCCCTCAGCATGGTTTTAAACACAGTCCCGTTAAACTCCGGAAGTTTGTCTTTTTTCACCGGAGTGTTGGACTCCGCAGAGTCTTCGCTTTTCCGCTTTTTACCCATTTTAACGCGTGGACAAACAGACATTAGCGACTAACTGTTTTAATTCACTCCCATGCTGCAAAAGTTCTGCCACTGCTACCCACGTTGAGGTGTAAACAGGAAGACGTGCAACGGAAAATGGCGACCGGTGGGAAATTCATTGTTACCGAACAATGGTTCCGCCTTCAAAAAAAATCGTTTGTGTCCCTTAATGGAAACTCCATCCTTTATAAACATTTCACTGCATCACCACTATGTAACTTTCAGACGTTGTCCTTGAATAGCTTCATAAACATTAAGAATAAACAACAACATGAATATCATTTTCTCAGGCTTTTGGGGGGAAATGATAAGCGTGTCTGTGCATTTTGTTTACAGTTCTTAGGTTTCTTGTTTTAGTTTCTGTCAAATACAACATAATAATTTGGGGGAAACAGATTTTGTGTGGACATAGCTGTGGTTTCACATCGCAGCCTATTTGAAGACTTTGTGGTTTTCAGCCAAAGTTATTCTTTACACAAACATTTGCAGGCGCTGCCTATAGCCACATCCCAGAGCATTTGTTACATGATAAGAAACCAGTGCAGCTCAGTAAAGCTTTTAAAAAGAATAATATTTATAAAACATAAAACATATCTAAAACTTTAAATCTAGTATGCCATTTTGTATTAGATTGTTATGAAGGGGGAACAAATTAAGCTTCTTTTTGGTGGCTATTTGTTGTCATTCTAATGTATTGCCACCAGGGGTCACCTTTGCTTGGGCTTCAGTACATGAGGACATTTTCATTGAAAACTGACTCTAAGGTAAACTAACAACAGCTGCCTGGATTATACACACAGCTGAGTGTGAATCATTTTTGTAAAACAAGTTGTATTTTGTTTGTTTTTTTTAAAAAAAGAGTTTTGTCATTGTGAGAGAGATCGTGGTTTGGGATCCACAGCGAGGTTGGGCCTGCAAGCAGCCTGCTATTGTCTGTGATGTTATTTGGATCCTGGTGATTTGATTACAGCTCACTGCTGTGCATGCTATAAAAAAAAAAACACCAGGCTGTGGTGCAGAAACAGGCAAACACTCCTTAAAGGACAGTTTTAGAATATAGGTCTTTAATTGCACAAATGGGGCTTTGACTGGGATACGGTACACTCTGCGATATTACATGCTTGTAGTGCTGTAAAACTGTACTTAGAAGTACTTCTTCACTTTTCACTATCTAATTACTGACTTCCTGCAGAGGAGTTGCTAGTTTCTCGGTTTTCAAAGGGAGCAGACACTATTTACCGATTCCTTTGTGTTGTGAAGCTTGAAACATTTCATTTTTGTCTTGAATTAAATTGTCTTCATTTTTTTTCGTAGTAGGTGTTCTGATGTAATTGGACTTAACAGAGGAGTTAGCAAATGATTGACTGCAAGGCACAGTGCAACTAATTAAAATTTATCTTCATAATCACTGACAGAAAAACTGTGCCAGAAAATATCAACACACCAAAAACTGTTAAATAACACACTCAACCTGAACTCTCTAGTTTGTCTTGTCAAATCTGATGAAAATAAAATCTTATTAATGCAACCATGAGTTCACACAAAGACTGAGGTCAAAGTCTGACATGGCAGAAAGTTTACATTTTTCACAGCATTTTAGAGTTTAGAATTTATGAGTGTACAAGTTCAATGAAAATACGAAACTTTTTGTTTTTATTGTGTTTCCTCTTAACATTTTGACCTTTCCTTGTCAAGAGTGTTTTTTATTTTTTTTTTGAGTTACTTACTCAGACTTCATTAATTCTGTGATGTGCACTGTACTGCTGCAGAGGTCTAAGAGACAGGCGTCTGCATTCAAGCCTGGAAACAGCACAGTGTCGACCCTGTGATGGTCACTATTCACCAGTCATAACACAGCAAATCTTTTGTCCTTTCTGCAACACTGCATGTGTATTGGAAATTCAAGACAAGGATGGATGGATCGCTGGATGGATGGAAGGATGGATGGATGGCTGGATGGATGGATGGATGGATGGATGGATGGAAGGATGGATGGATGGCTGGATGGATGGAAGGATGGATGGATGGATGGATGGCTGGATGGATGGCTGGATGGATGGAAGGATGGATGGATGGGTATTTAATATATTAAAGGGGGAATCTGCTGTGCAACGTCGTTAGCACCTGTTGCTGATGTGCTCCTGCCACATTTATTTTTGAAGTACTGGCCTGATGTGCTCTACTTCCTAAAATACCATCTCTGTGGAACTAAATGTTTGGTTTACAGAACCTGTCGCAGTCCTGACACGGCATGATCCGGCCCCAGGACGCAGGAGCAGGATGCTCGTCACTTCAAAGGGGTTTCGGCCACGTGCGGCTCAGGCAGAATGATCATGTCAGCAGAGGAGTCAACCTCTTTCTTTCTTTGCTGTGGAAAAGGGGAGAAAAAAAAAAGTTATTTATGACATTTGGTTTCTTTCCTGCCACAATATGCTGCACCGCTCAACAGTGATGCATGGTGGAAAAAGCATTTTAGTGTATAACATGAGGACAGCATTCACTTTCTGCATACATTCACAGAGATCCTTTTTAATATTCGTTATTAGTTTTAAGGTCGATTTCAACTTTTCAGGGATTTTTATTTTTTGCACATAAAACCACAGTTGAAGATTACATGCATTTCTCCTCTGGTGCACCGGTAAATCACAAGGTTACACAGTATACTATACTTACGCGTTTACTTCCTTATTACAATGCCAGTAGCGCAACTGGATGTGGCTCGAGATGCTGGGTGGTTTCCAAAGACGTCTTTTCCACAGCTGAGGGCAGTTTACCGTGCCTGTTTTCACCACAGTGCACCACAGGCCCCTGTGTGAGGTTGCTGTGCTTCCGTTGTGCGTCGCTCAGGGCATCCTCACAGTAACGCCATAGTCAGCACTGCTGAAGGATCAAAGGTCACCCCACGCCTAACAGACACTCGGCCTATCAGAAACATCTGGGAGTGGTTGGTTGCAGCTGTTGGTGCATGTCCACACCCCTGAAACAATCAGGACTCGGGCCAGATGTGGAGATGTGGTCTCACGTAAGGTACAGATGTTCCTGGTCCTCAGAGTCGCTCACCACAAGAAGACGTAGGATGCTTTCTGAAGTGCGATTAAATTTATACTGTTTGTGCTGCACTTAGATTGAGTGTGGTGCCTTTGCGATATGCCATGGGCCATGTGGGCTGTCACCATCCAGCAAACTAATTTAAAACACTGCTCCTTGCAACAACAAAAAAAAAAAAGCGTATGGAAAACGGTGCAGATTTAGTGCAAACGGATGAGTGTGAACCGCTAAACATCACCTAGTCGGACCCAACTGATGATATCAAGGCAGGAATGCCCGAGACCTTCTTCATATATTTTATTTAATGAGCACTTACTCAAAGACCTACGCTGCACTTCTCGAAAGATGCTGCCAAAATTATTGATTTCTGCAGAAGCAATTTTGAATCTAACCACAAAGCACTTCACAACATCCTATAAAGTCTCTGTGTCCAATCCCAGCAGCCGTTAGTCTACGGTTTCTGCTGTCACCGTCTCGTGTAGAATAAAAAAAAATACTCTAAAGCTTCCTGTTGGACAGTTTAACTTAATGTTGCTTTTTGGTAACTGATGTGTTTTGATGTTATATCTTTGTCAAACAATGTGTCACAAACGTTCAGTTATTAACCATGACGATCTTTTTCCTCCATTGTTTATTTCAAATTTCAATTTTAGTTTAACAGGAACAACAAACATAAACGTTACTGTACATTTACTGTCTGACTATGTGACATGAGGGCATCCAGTTGTCTTTATACGGCGGTCACCTCCTGCTTCCGTGGACTAACATGCTTTTGTTCTTGTGTTGACACATGACAAAAACAGAATCAGGTTTTTTTTTCCATCTCAACAAGTCCTATCACCTGCTAATATTTATTCTGAGCCAATCTGACCATCACCGCTCTCTCTTCATTATTTCACCGTGCTGTGTGAAGAAACAGTCCAGCGTCCAGCGTCCAGTGAGATCCAGCGAGAGTGGCTTTTGATCTGTGTCCAGTACGTGATGTATTGGAACAGACCGAGGACATGTAAACTTAACGATACATAGACGTGGAGATGCTTCCAAAGTGATTGCGGAGTTGACGTATTAATGCACTGGATATGATGCTAATACCAGACCTGCGATGGTCTGGAGAGGGTCTTCCGCTCCTGCAGACTCCCTGCGGTGATTAGAAAAACACTTTGGTGGATATTACACCCTGTTATTCTTTCCCTCTGCTGTCTCTGCCTGTTCCCTCTCTCTGCACACCATTAAAACAACATCTTTGGCCCAGACACGCCGAGCACGACATCGGAAGCAAGGTTCGCGAGGTACCCTCGCTGTGACCCCGGTCCTCCCCCGTTCCCATGAATGAAACGGTTTTGCTCGGCACATCAAAGCCGGCTCTTCTGTTTACACTGGCATTTGCTTTTTGTATATGTATTCCTCAAGGCTTTCGCCCTGCAGCGTGAGCACGATGAGTTCTAGCCGCCTGCTTGGACTTGACATCAGTCCCCTTGTCATGCATTTGTTTTCATTTTAGAACTAGATGATGGCCCAATGCTGAAGTCTTGTGTTTACTGCTTTTGCGGTGCCTCCATCATCAGCCTGTCCTCCAGCTGCCTGGTGGTCTTCAAAGTGACTTAATGTGAAACAATGCCTGCACCCAAAGGCCCTGAACTCTCACAGGATGGTTACCTGTAAGAAGAGGTCACCGTGCGCTCCTCGCATCCTGCGCTCATTACTCGTGAGATCCTTATTCCAGATACAAGACATTACAACGGTGCTGGCAGGTAAATAAAGAGAGTTCAAATGTTTGTTTTATGCATCTGTCAGCAGATGTTGAGTAAGCAGCTCTTCCTGATGGAGCAAATCTCTGTGGTCCCATGATGTTTTAATTATCAGTCAATTTCTTCAATTACTCCAGGCCACATGAAATAAATAACATTTGAATGTGAGTCATTCTTTCTAAACTAATTAAGATTTGCTTATTCTTTCAATGTTAATTGAATTATGTGTTCTACACTTTTTTTTGGTCTTTTAAACACTTTCAATTACACTGAATGAAAAAAAAAATATGAATGAAAACAAATCCCTGGTCTTACCTGTTGTGTGCCTCACAGTTTCCACATTAATATACCCCACTATGGTGGAACCCACAGTCAGGCTTTGTTTTATTACTCACTTTAATGTTAACAGCAAACTTTGGCATGCGATCTTAATACAGATTGTGGGTCTAGACTTTGGCAGCTGGTGTGTGGGCAAACGAAATGTGTCTTGGCAGGTGTTTTGGTGTAAAAACCGACTTGAAAGAGACCACACATGATACTGTGCTGCAGGGGTCGCTTCTTTAAGTGAGCCCAGCGATGGGAGATTCCCCCCGGAATGTGATGGAGCAAAGTGGTCAGGAAAAGGATGCTGAAGAGGGTCTATGTGGGGTTGTGCTGTTTTGGTTTACTCGTGTGGAAGAAGAGGGAAACCGGATTGTTTTCTTGTGTTTCCCTCTACTTTCCATTACTCATATTTTTACCATGGGGTTATTTATCATCTCTTCGCTGACTCCCATTATTTCACCATTAAAGACACAGCAGTTATTACAAAACATTAAAAATCACAGGTGATAAGACAAAATATTTTGATCTTCTAGAATAACACGTAACACAAGATAAGATAAGGACACAAAACAATAAGAAGGCGAGTGAAGACAACATAACAAAAGAAATAGCAATGAAGCAGCAGGAGGTCAACAAAGTGTCATATTTTCCTCATATTAAAATGATGAAATCAAGATATTACGTGGTGCTTTGTCAAAAAAAGGTCTGAAATTTGTTATGAAAATGAATTCTATTTACAACAGGTTGTTGTAATTTCTTTTTAAAGGTGTCGGCACAGTCCCGTGTACCAGAAGAGGGCAGCGTAATCAAAATGACTTTCCTAGCGCGTGTGAAAAATTGAGCTAAGCCCAAAATTGTCACCTTGGCAGCGAGAAAGGTAACGCTTTGATTTATCTAGGTTTGGGATTTTAAAGCCGTATATTTCACCTGATGAGGCCCCATGGAAAATGGTGCCAAGATCATTTACATGCTGAATGACTCCATTTCCCCCAATGCGTGGGAATAATTGAACACGTAAAAGCCATTTTCTTGCATTTTGAAATTGAGCACATAGTGATTGGGTGTTTTTTTTATGGGCTACAATTAAAACCGAATGGTCTGCATGTAAAAAAAGATTACATTAGGTGGCTGCTTTAGTATATATATAGTAGTCACACACACACACACATATATATATGTACAGGGGTCCTCGAGTTACGTCGGTCGTGAATTACGTCGTTTTCGTGGTTACGACACATCTCCCATGAACTTCCTTGTTTCGGCTTAAGCGGTTTGCCCCGTAAATACGTACAGACTTCACACGGGAACCTCTGTCTCTCAGCGCGCCTGCCGCCTTTTTTTTCTCCAGCACCTCTACAGCTGTGTTTACTTATGTGAAATGGGCGGCCGGTGGGGGGAGGGGGGGCGGCAGCGGCAGCCGGTAAGGAGATGCACACGGACACAGATGCGTTCGTGATCGTGGCGATACCGTAGGTTTATTCACAACACAGGGTCTACACGGTTGATATCAGAAATCTAAAGGAAATGCTCATTACACTCGCGATATCAACCCCTACGGTGACAAAAGGCAATTCACCATAGTAAACTCTTATTGTAGGGTGGTGTTACAGCGACATCTGGTGGCACAATGTATGCACAATGGCACAATGAATGTATGGTCCGTCGAAATTCGGTTTCGACACATTCTCAGGAACGGATCTCCGACGTAACTCGAGGACCCCCTGTATATATATATATATTTGTACACACATACATACATACATACATGCATGGAAAATATCTGCAGCATCCATTCCAGACCTTTGCGAACTCACGCACAGCCACTATGGAAAAAAGTTCCAGGAAGTGTCTTTGCAAGTGTGTGAGCAGTTCTTGATGTTGTTTCAGTTGCATTTGCTTTCCCTTGTCATAGTGAGAAACTGGCATCTATTAGCTTGTGAGGAACTTAGGTTGATTGAACAGACATATCAATTTTATGAGGCAGCAGTCATCTCTGTTGCATTGAAAATGTTGTGGGTGTTGAATTCATCTTGTGCCCGTGGAGGGTTTCAGTTTACTAAGCTAAGCAAAAACAACAGCGTCAGAACCACATGAGCTCGGCGTAATTCTCTTTTGTGAATAAAAATCTATTGGGCGGTTGTGGGGGGAGTGGTTTGTAGGAATGCATACATGTGGATGAGTTAAACATTGACTTTCAAACTTAATTGCATATTTGCTGAGTGTGTAGTTTTTTTGCCCAATGCTCCCAGTTGAGTTGAAGAAAAGGAAAATACACAGCGATTCTGCTCCGGTAAAGTGGCACATGACCTTACTGACATGCAGAAGCCATGGGTTGTGTCCCACGCACACCGCGTTTCCCCTATCCGTCTTTGATCATGCAATTACTTTATCTCTGATGACAGCCTCGCCATTTGTTAATTATTTGGCTGGAGGCGTTGGCTGTTGGTTCCTGAACAGATGAGTCAGACAGAAAAAAAAAACTCCTGTGCTCCAGGAAGAGGATTTGTGCTCAAAACCTCAGGGAACCATCAAAGGGTAAAAAGGAGGATGTGGTTATTCACTATATCTGAGGTTATAAAACCATTTTTTTCACCATTATAATAATTATGATGGTATATTTATGTGTAATTTCTGATGCGATGTATTTTTAGCTATGGGCTCACTCAGCAGCTGGTTTATAGAGTGCTACTGATTATAGTGTTTGCGCAAACCAAAGCACATATGGCTCAGTATCACAGCACCTCTGTTCATGAACATCTGTGCATGACTAAATCTGAAACATGACATACTGATGTCAAATCTTCCCATGGGCCGTTTATATGTAAGATTTACTCCCGATCACCTTTATACAGCTTTCCTCTTATTGTGGAAGGCAGTGATGTGGATTACTGCGGCTTCACCATTAAGCTTTGTTGGCCTTATTTTACACAACAGCTTGTGTTGCATGCAATAGCACTTTTCCCTTGGGTGATTGTAAGTCACAGATCGTAACTGTCCAGCTGTCCAGACGTCAGAGAGATGGCTGAGTACGGTCACAGCTGTGTGATATCGCCCCTTTGATGTCACTAACATTACTCAGATTCCCACAGAATAAATGTAAGATTCCAGGTCTTTATAACCTGAAGGCTTCGCCCCAAGGACAAACACAGCAGAGACATTCAGGTCCACAGAGAACATTATCATTATGATATTTTTCAAAGACAGAATGTCAAGCAACTATTCTCTTGCATATATGTGAATGCTATATACAGGGGGTCCTCGTGTTACGAGGGTCGCGAGTTACGTTGTTTTCGTGGTTACGACACATCTCCCGTGAACTTCCTTGTTTCGGCTTAAGGGGTTTGCCCCGTAAATACGTACAGACTTCACACGGGAACTAGTTGGTGAGCGCTCTCTCTGTCTCTCATCGCGCCTGCCGGCTCTCCAACACCTCCACAGCACAGCTAGGCTACTCTGCCTTGTGTTTACTAATATGAAATGGACGGCTGGCGGGTGGTGCAGCGGCAGCCGGTAAGGAGATGCACACGGACAC
>JAFBJQ010000020.1:76294-99149 GCA_016785345.1 Trinectes maculatus
AGACTTCACACGGGAACTAGTTGGTGAGCGCTCTCTCTGTCTCTCAGCGCGCCTGCCGGCTCTCCAACACCTCCACAGCACAGCTAGGCTACTCTGCCTTGTGTTTACTAATATGAAATGGACGGCTGGCAGGTGGTGCGACGGCAGCCGGTAAGGAGATGCACACGGACACTGATGGGTTCGGGATCGTGGCAATACCATAGGTTTATTCACAACACAGGGTCTACACGGTTGATATCAGAAATCTAAAGGAAATGCTCATTACACTCGCGATATCAACCCCTACGGTGTGTCAAGAGGGACAAAAGGCAATTCACCATAATAAACTCTTATTTTAGCGTGGTATTATAGCGTCATCTAGTGGCACAACTTATTATCCACATACGAATACATACATATGAATGTATGTTCCGACTAACGTCGAAATTCGGTTACGACACATTCTCAGGAACGGATTTCCGTCGTAACTCGATGTAACATCATGTATTTTAATGTTTTTTTGTGCCAGAATTTAAATATATTTTTCAATATGGGAAAACTATATGAAAAAACAAAACAAAACAGTATATTCTGTATTGAAATATAAAGCAGATGTAATAATCATTCTGCTGTCTATTTTTTTAAAAAATTCTGGTTTCTGCGTGATTGTTGTCGCGTTCACAAATGAAAACCTGTGCACGCGTGTGCATTTGAGAGTTATGGAATTTGCATTGCAGGGAAATTTATGATGGCCAAAGGATGAGCAGACATGCACTTAGTGTATCGGACCATAGAGAGGATGTGGACCCAAACAGGCTGCAGAGAGTTTAGCAGTCCCTGAGGATGAGAACAGCTTTATAGGTTGACTCCGGCTGCTCTCCATCATCACTGCTGGCAGATCATGAGGGTCAGCCTTTACATAATTGTCTAAAAAGATACATATTTCCAGCGCACCTGATTCCTGTCAGGGTTTCTGTTCACAGCCGAATGATGATGACAACTGCACTTCCCTCTTCTGCTGTGAGTCTGTGGATGACAGGATAACAATGAGTTTTGATTTCTCATAAAGTGTTGTGTTGATATATTTATGATATGTTGTACATAAAAAAAACTGTCATTGTAAACAAAAACATAAACTGAATAAAATGAAGAGTCACAACAACAACAACAAAAAACACCAAAGCAAAGATCTTGAAGAAAAACAATCTGAGGCAATCTCCGTCTCTGATTTGCAGTATGTAAATTAATAAGATACGTTTGCCTATATGCTTTTTTTTCATGAGCTTTGCGTAACATCAATAAAACATAGGAACAACTGCAGATACTCGGCTCTCTGTTTTGCGCCTTCAAGAAGCTGTTTTGTGTTTGCGTCCCCACGAGGAACTATTTACCGTTTCTAACTACCCAGCCCTGTTTCTTGTTACGTAAAAATGTTTGCTCGCGAGCGTGACCACGTGGATCACGTGACCCCGGGACGGCGAGCTGGCGAAGCTGGCAGCCTCGAGGGCCGATTCCTCAACCTCACAATACATAACTGTCAGAGTATCATTCTGTGTACATGTGTCTCTTTGAAACAACAACCACAATACAAAACAAAACAAAACCAAAAACAAAAAAAAAAACTGTGGTTGCATCATCGCCGCGTCAGCATTGCTCAGAGGAACTTTGGCAGCCTCACATGGAGCATAATGAGACTGGCACCTCTGCTGGCTGCTGTATGTGTTGACGCTTGACTGCATATGGACAGTCACGACTGTGTTTTTTATTGTTTCCTGCTAACTCAAGTGTGGCTACAAATCTTTATTTACATTTCGGTATTGATAATAGTTTGTCTATGTGCAGACGCTGATTGACAGGACCAGTTGAAATTATAAAATAAAATGATTTCTTTTTTCTCCCACTGCCATAATACAGGAGTATAATTTATTGGCGATAGCAGGGTGCGGGTCATTTATGTTTCCTGTGGAACCAAGTGAAAGCTTCACATCTGCCAAAGAAAACGATCACAGCAACAGAGTCGCGGCGGAGAAGAAAAATACTTTCCACTGTCATATATTATTTCAGTTTATCCTGTCACTCCATCTGTATGTTATGAATGATTTCTTTTTCTTTTTTTTCTTTTTTTTTAGTAACATCGTGTGGAATCTGCTCGTGTGGTAACCAAGTGACGAGAAATTATGAAGGAATTCGCCAAGGTTGCAGCGTGCTGACCCTGATGGTGATTGTTCATCCCAGTGCCAAGGCTCACCGCTACTACACAGAGTCAAACGCTTTTTTTAAGTGACAGCATTGTGAAGTCTGGAGTAATGGGATTAAAAGTTTTTTTTTTTACCCTTCAAAGAAGTGTGTGCTTGAACAATTTAATTGTCTTGTGAATTCCAGGACATCCCTCTCAATGCTCGCACATTCCTTTCCTAAACACTATAATGCATTCCTGGAGAATAAAAGTGATCTCCATCAGAATAGGTGAGACTCCCTACAATGTCTCAGGAATTCTGTCCTGCAGGAGAACGACACGTTGGACTGTGTGATTGATAGTGTATTAATCAGAAAGCATTCACACTGAAAAGCCCAGATGCTTTTAATGTTGTTGAAGTGGGTGTTATTGTTATAAGCCAGACAGCTGTTAAATGGCTGTTAGACATTTGCCTTAAGCAAATCTGATCCCACATAGTATTGGTTGCGCAATATGACTTTAAAAGAGAAGATAACTTTATGATATATTTTGGTGTTTACTTTTAATATTTAGGATTTGTGGTGGTAGACCCAGTTCGATATTACTTTAAATAGCAGAAGCAGTGACCGTTTCGCATCCAAATCACATTAGATTTGGGTTTTTCCAGCAAAAGAAAAACGTTTTGCTGACGCGCTGAATTATTCTCATGCTTGGAAAGTCTCTTTCAGCAGAGTTCACGTCAACTCCTCTCGTTAGAAGAGTAACTCTGTTCTGCATGACCTGAGGGAAAATGCCAGCGTTACTGATTTTCTTCCAACTTCTATCCTTTTTTCTTCCCGACTCTTCTTTGAATGTTGTCAAAAAAACAACAACAACAAAAAGATTCAGTCTCATTTGCTATGTATGTTCATACAACCCTTTTTGTCTTCATGCTATGACGACTGCATACCAAGTGGAACCATAACTCAATTAATTTTACTCTTGAAATAAAAAAAAAGATTGAATCTTGTGAAATACACGATGCGTTACAGTTTTGTATGTACCATCAGCGCGAGACGACGTTAAAGCAGGCATCTGGAACCTTTTTCCTATCGAGGGCCACAATTTTTCACATCCGTTAAAGGGCCATAATAAATAACTGAACGCATATCACGCAAAGCTTTCTAGAACAATCACGGGAAATGGTGTCAGGTGTCATCGAAGGCTTGTTTTAGCACAGTGGGAAAATGTAGGGAGCTAGTGTATGTGTGTGTGTGTGTGTATACATATATATATATCTCACAGTACCATAACCAGAAACTTTATGTAGCCTTTCATGTTTTTAAATGCATTAATGTGCAAAAAAATAAGAAGAAACAAGAGACTGAACTCCCTCAGTGTGAGATTTACATCCGTTAAAGGGCCATAATAAATAACTGAACGCATATCACACAAAGCTTTCTAGAACAATCACGGGAAATGGTGTCAGGTGTCATCGAAGGCTTGTTTTAGCACAGTGGGAAAATGTAGGGAGCTAGTGTATGTGTGTGTGTGTGTGTATACATATATATATATCTCACAGTACCATAACCAGAAACTTTATGTAGCCTTTCATGTTTTTAAATGCATTAATGTGCAAAAAAATAAGAAGAAACAAGAGACTGAACTCCCTCAGTGTGAGATTTTATGACTTTCATTGCCTATACTTATTCCCTTTATACCACCACACAAATTCAAATTATGAATATCATATTGTTTGAAATATAATGACTCTGTGAGCCATGATTTCAGGGTCCAGTAATATATATTCCCCCCCCCCCGCCCTTTTTTTTACACCAAAGATTTATTGATGCAATTTCTGGAGCCAGGAAGCAGTAGTAACACTAAACAGCAATCTATAAAAGATCTTTTACATCATGATTAACCAGTAGATGACAAAGGGCTGGTACTCCCTGAATTTTTCTTAACCAAATGAAAACCACATGTGCACTCCACATCCAATATCCTCTGGATGGGACCATGCAGTGTTAGTCTCCGCAGAGTAAACGCACGCAGTACGTGCACACAGGCCACTGAGCCTTTAATGCAAGTGTGCAACTTAAAAACGGCGTTAACTTGAACGCAGCTCATACAGAGCGTGTAAAACGCCGTCCCAACTCTTGTTCGCGTCTTTTCAGAAGACAACAAAGTCGAAGCTCAAATTTCTGCAGCAGCACAGGATCTGGGATCTGGAGGAAATGGTCCACCGGTGTTCCTGGTTAGTGTCCTGTCTTGGTAAAGGTCTACATTAGACTCCTACTCAACCATGTGACACCCCCTCCCCCCCACACTGAAACACTACTATGGTTTCACCATCAAATATTCTGCATTGCTCCCCTTCCAAACACATTCCATCATGTTCTGATCGGGATAAGCGTGTAATCAATATACTTTCTGATTCAAATTGATGAACAAGGATGAACAAATACGAGTATGGTGAGAAATGGATTTTTTAATTGCTTTAATTGGCTTACTCAGTCCTATAGTCCTATATCATAATACTAATTGACGTGAAGTTGAATAGTATTTGTTATTCATGCGATAACCTTTTTATTCATGCAAATATTTCTACTGTGTGTTGTGAATCAGCACAACAGGGTGAGATCACGCTCTCCTCCCGTTCCTCTCTGTTCCATGTCTTGATATAATTTAGATTTATTCATTCCGAGGTCTCCTTTTTTTTTGTTGTTACCTGAGGGCACAGGCGCAAACGCAAACAATAAAAACCTTCTGAGTGAAACAAACGCAACACAGACTCTTCTGTGATCTGTGGGTCAACTGTTGTGCATACCGGAGCAGAAATTAAAAAAAAAAAAAAGTCACAAGTGGTATTTGCAACCTGATAACACCAAGAAAAACCAGGCAGGAAGATGTGGCAGCAGCTGGAGCCTGTTCAGCTTCTCACTGTGTTGTTGTTATTGCATGCAGCTCAGTCACTGTAGACTTCATCCACTATGGTGCAAACTATAGCCAGAGTCATCATAATGTTATTTACTGCGTTATGGGTTTTGTATTTGCTCCTTTGTTGTCATTGATATAAATATCTCTGGTAAAAATGGCCTGTCACACGCTTGGACTTTAATCTTGATTCAACTCGATCTGTTTATTATTTCTTGTGTGGACTTTCAGTGCGGCCGGAGGAGCCAGGCTCTGCGGTTCCCCCTCTAATCCACGTCAAATGTCACTAAAATAGCCATCACGGAAAAATTACCAGGACCGCAACCTTGTGATGTGGACGCCATCTAACCTCAAAGTGGGATCGCAGATTTATCCACCGTTACAGCACCTTGTGTGTTAGTGTGTTGTTTTTTTTCGTCCGAATAAGACGAGACACAGAACTCAGCTCGGCTCGTACATGGAAAAAAACCTGGGAATTCAGCTTGAATTGAAATTGTGAGGTGAATTTGGTTGAGGTTTTGAGATGCAGAGTGCAAACCACGTTTTTTACTTTTGTATGAACCTAAAGCACTGAAGCCAAACGAGCAACAGATGCTCCTCTGATGTTTTGATGCAATTGATTCAGGCTACAATACCCAGTCTGTTTGCTGTTATTATTATTATATAAACAAATGCATCAGGTTGACATTTTTACATTTAGCTTCGCTACATCTTTTCATCTTTCATCATTTATCAAAACCAGAACAGGCAGTTGTATGAGGCGAACACTTCTTTGGCCGTCAACAGGATATTTGACAATCCATTCTCCTGTCAACAGCCGCTGTTTACGGCATTTTTAATGCTTTAGTACAGAAAAAAAACCAAAGGAACCAACTCGCATTTTTAAAAAACCATCTTGATAAGATGTGACTATGTCATTTGTTTGGCTCAACAAACCTTTGGAACTTCGTCCCTTGACTTGTTTACAACGGCTATACATCTTAGTGCACTGACATTTATGAGATACCTTTGATGTCTGTGCGTTTTTGTCGTCTTATGTCACTGCATGCCTCTGCAAACGTTGCTCCGTGTACGACTTCTTATGCATTGACCTTAAAGTGTATAAGGGAGTGTGATGTGGATGGTGGTCCATGTCCACAGTGTGAAAAAAGTGAGTGGGATCTGTTTTTGTGTGTGTGTGTGTGTGTGTGTGTGTGTGTGTGTGTGTGTGTGAGTGTGTGTGTGTGCATGTCCATGCCTCCTCTGGTCTGCTGTCACAGTAATAAGAAGTAGCTGCCAGCACTGGAACTCATTCCACTTGGTGATTTTAGCAGGTCACAGAATCAGAGTGTGGAGCCATAACGAGGTCGCTCGGAAAGAAAAACAAAAAAAAACAAAAAAACAATTAGCCAGCAAAAATGTTGACCTGTGGTGGGGTCATTCGCCACAGACAGAGCGATGCGGCCCATAAGCCGCTAACTTCTGACACAGCTGATGTGATTCTTTCAATTCGCTTCATCTGGAGCGAGTCACTTTTTTGAAATGTTTCTTTCGTGACGACAGCAACAAAATCAATAGCCGCACAAAGGACAGCGAATTAAAGCAAGATGATTAGTTGCATGCAACAGTTTCCCAACAGTAAATGGCTCTATCGCCACAGCCGGGCCCCTTTGTTATTCTCATGTTTTTAGCCTCTGAATGCAAAGTGACAGGAGTTTAATAACTCACAGTGATTGACAAGAGTTCAGTGAAGCAGGGTTATGGATCCCTGCAGCACTATTACACATGAAAGCAGAGCTCCTCTCCGGGGCTAACAGGAGATGCCAGGCAGAGCGGGAGGTAACGTTAGGGGCACTGTCTGAGATGAGAGATGTCCCCAGGAGGTTTCTCAGCTCCCAACATCTAATGGCAAACTGTCTGCGTAATAGCAAAAGACCCCCCCCCCCCCCAAAGCCCCCCCCCCCCCCCCTTTCTGATGCTGCGGTCTTGTCGAGCTTGTTTGGTTAAGTTATTGCAAGTAGGTGGATGTAAAATGAGCCCGGCTATGGCACCTGGGAGCCCCAACGTAGGAAGTGATGATTTAAAATGTATGTTTTCTCCAGCTTAGCACCGTTACACATCCACATACTGGTCATTAATCAGCCAACAGCGTTATTATACTTCTACTTCATTATCAGCGATGTAAAATGAAGATTTATGTTTTGACCTGTCACTAATAAAGCTTAAAGAACCCAGAGGGTTTAATAGGTTTAAATGAAAGTAATTTCAAAATCTGTACAAATATACAGTCTTCTATAGTTTATTCTCTCTCTCTCTCTCTCTCTCTCTCTCTCTATATATATATATATATATATATATCTCCACACCGTACTCATCCTCCACAGGGGTAAAGGAGAGCAAAGAGAGAGCAACAGACTTAACGAGAAGTATTTTAAGAAGTAGCATCAAAAATTTACTTGGAAAGCATTTAAGTGCATCACACAGAAACATGCGTGTGTGTGTGTGTGTGTGTGTGAGGTCGTATTGCTGCTGATGTACACTTCCTCTCAGTGTAGGATGGTGGCGCCAGAGTGCAGCATTGACCCGGGCTGTGTGTCTGCGGAGGCTGCGTGGCTCCTGGTGGCAGCAGCCTGCAGCAGCAGCAGCAGCAGCAGCTCGAGGCAGCAGGAGGCTGAGTGAGTGAGGCTCCGTCACGTGTTGCATACATTAGATGTGGAGGGGGGGTGGGGGGGTGGAGGTCCACAGCTCGGTCCCGCAGCGTCACAGACTCCGTCAGTCAGCCTGCAGCAGCAGCAGCAGCAGCAGCAGCAGCAGCAGCAGCAGCAGCAGCGTGTCCCGGTGACCGCGCAGAAGCTGAGGAGCAGTCAGGAGAAGGTCCAGAGGAGGAGGGAGACAGCAAAGTTTCAGCAGCTGCAAAGTTTCCACGCGGACTTTTTCTTGATGGGAAAGTTCATCAGCAGGGCTTCATCAAGACAGAGACAGTAGCTGGACTCCTCACCGGCACTGGATAACTACCAACTTCTCTTTTCTTTTTCTTTCTTTTTTTTTTTTCTTCTTCCATGAATCCTGAGATGGATCGAACTTTCTCTTCGGGCTTTGTCTTCACGAGGAAACAGTGAGAAGAACCAGGCTCGTCCTCTAAACAAGCGCAGCAGAGGAGCAGATGAATGTGAGTATCTGTCTCTGCATGGCACAGTGGTCCAGTGGTCCGGTGGACCAGTGGACCGGTGGACATGTCCATCGCTGCACATCCCATTCACCTCTCACTGTCCTCACACTTCCCACTCATCTCCACTCATCCTGCAGCGCACAGGACTCTGCACACTGGATGGATGCGTCTATCACCTGGTTCGCTGCTTCTCCGCAGACCGGTTTCCATTTCTGTTCTTAGTCTCAGTGTGTGTGTGTGTGTGTGTGTGTGTATGTGTGTGTATATGTGTGTGTGTTATGTCGAAACACTTTCATTTCTACACTGTTTCAGACGTTTGACAGTTAATTTAAAGGAGCAGTTTGTCATAAATAGAGAAGAGAAGCGGCGTTTTTTTCATGTTTTTTTCTTCTCCATCAGTGACATTATATTTAGCCGACCCTTTATGTCTTACACACAAACCCCTTCATATGGACGCCATCAGGTGAAAGGATGAAAACGTTGATGCGTTTTTGGTTTTGTGAACTATAACTTACTAACGCAGTCTTTTATTTTGAAAAACAATACTGCGGTATATCTGATGTTTATTGAGTTATTCTCATACCAACTCTTTACCCGCGCGTCACTGTCTCCCCCCTCCGCTGTTCATCTGACCGTTTCCCTTAATTAATACATTAATTAAGTCGCCGTCGGTTCCTGTAGTTGTGTATGTGACGGTTGCCATGGTGCGGCTGCGTAATTGTGCTGCCTCTTTCTGACTTTAGAGACAACACGGGGAGCAGAGTCCTCCTCCTCCTCCTCCTCCTCCTCCTCCTCCTCCTCCTCCTCCTCCTCCTCCTCCTCCTCCTCCTCCTCCTCCTCCTCCTCCTCCTCCTATTCTCACCACCAGTCATCAGTCTGAGGAGAGTCCTGCTCCCACACCACTTCTACTCATGCTATGACTCTATGACTTATTATTATTATTATTATTATTATTATTATTATAGTAATGATATGAGGCAAAAATTAGGAACCCACAACAACATCCACACCGCTGAGGCTTATTAAACATGTGATATGTCAGTGTTTGTCCACCATTTCTACATTCATTTCCATACAAGTTTTTTTTGGGGGGGCGGGGGGGGGGGAATTATAAATATTTGTGATTTTTTAAATAAATAATTATCTTTTTGTATTTAAGTGTCTCAAATCCAGAGCATTATTCAAACGCACTGGTTTGAGTTGAGGGGCATAATTCACACATCATTTGCAGAGAAAACAAACGAAATAAGCATCACCGACACAACAAAAACATAGAAGTAAATAAATAAAATTGGGCCATTCTTTTATACGAATCCAAGGATTATGTCAGAAACGCTCTGAGGCTGGGCATGAATTCATTACCTCACCCGTCTGGCCTTTGTATTCACCATGTGCTGTTGATGAAGCTCATGTTGGATACTCCAAAAAAAAAAAAAAAAGGGGGGGGGTGAAAATCAGGAGGCTTTCCCAGGATGACCACACAGCATCCATCCATACCGGCTCGTGTTGCCCGTAAACTGCTTGGCTGCTGTTGCCGCAGTGTTACTCATCTTATGAGTCGAGTGTGTATCGACCATTGCCCATGAGGCTGTCGTGCCAAACAACAGTCGGTCTTGGACTTTGTTGTCTCGGTTTGCGACACACTCTGTAAACTGAAACAGAATGTCTGTGGACACTCCATTTTTCCCCCCAAAACCCCAACAATGCAAAACATGCATGGAAATGTTCACAGCGTTTGGCGAACTTTGACCTTCGTTGTAGTCATGTTGTCCAAACACTCCTTCCACCCCTGCTACTGTAACTCGATGCACATGTGTTTTTAATGATGCAACCACTTGCGCTGCAAAGGCAATATCAGATGGTGTCATCTTCAAAGACATAAGGTGTGTGTCTGTGTGTGTGTTTTTTTAATATCTGGAACATCTTACACAAACAGCTGAGCTAACCCAAGCTGTTCTTGTTGTGGGAAAGACATCATCCCTCTTGCCAGAGACCCTCAGCTGGCTTGAGCTCACTGTGAAAAAGTCGACGGTGTGTTTTCCCAATATATGGCCAGGGATCGCGTGCGTATCTGAGGCCTGTGATGGCTTTTCCTGGCCCCCTTTTCTTTTTTTTTCAACATGCCCTGGGACCAAAGTTTCAAAGACTAATGCAAAGCACAGAAACGTGGCACTTGCGAGAGGCAATAGTCTGGCAAACATTCAGAGCCTTTTTCGTTTTGCTTTGTGCTAAGCCTGTCATCCTCGTGTCCAGTCAATCGGCAGTTTTGTCTGTGGTTTCCATTATGGCTCCATTGAGCCTCAGGCAGCCTGGCATGTTTTGGAAACCACAGAAGTTTTCGTTGAGTTAACTGGAATCATGACATGGAATTAGAAGCTCGTTTTACTTTGTCTGTCACTGTTGCCGCCCCTCTCGGCCCGTTAGCGGTGAAAATGGTTTGATTATGTTGATTAAAGTTGCGCAGCTGCTTTTTGCTTAATTGAGATGGACTCAAAATATTATGTGTAACGCAGTACTTTTTGCAACAGACTTTCTGAACTATCAATATATTGTTGTAAATTAGCTTAAGATAATTGTCAGTTATTGTGTTGTTATTCACTTTGGAGCCACTTCCAAAGATGTTATACATGACTTGGAGAGTGTTATATGAAGAAAATCCACATCTACATAAATCATGATTTAAATTAAATCAGATGTTTGACGTTGTTTCCTGTAATGTGGCTTTCGCTTATGGTGTGGGCAGCAGTGTGTGTTCATATGTGTTGTCTGTTGTTGGCCAGCTTGTCTTTGTTGTATTAAAAAGAGACAAATATGACTTCACAGGAAAAATAAAAGCAAAACAAAAAAAACCCTCATATATCTTCAGCTCTATAAATGACAATTTCTGCCAAATACAATCTGGGCCACAGTGGGGAGGGAGAAATGCCCCCCCCTCCCCGTGATGTTCCCAGCATTCGCCGCTGCCATGGATTTCTACGCTGATTCCAGTCATGCTAGCAAAGTGCCCAGAATGATATCCATTGTATTGCGAACAGAGGTTTCATTCTGCATGTAAAGCCTAGGAACCTTGGATTTGGTCGGTTGACTTGGTTTAGAGGATTTCAAAGAAACTGGGTCAAGCCACAGTCATTACTAACAATGAGGTGAACATGGTGTGTTATGTAAAAGTGTGCAAGTTGCAAACTTAATGGTGCATTTCTGATAGAAATGAAATCTTTGACTGCTCTTGCTGAAGGTACACGGGGGTTAATCCTGCAGGACTTACATCATCTTAACAAAACTCTCCACCAGTGTTTAACTACCAGTGGGAGGGGCTCACCATCATCTAGGACAATGATGCAAGGAAAACATCTGAATCCAAGCCACAATGGAATTGGCTTTCTAAATACAACAGCTTTCAACCATCAGCAGCTATTCTGAACTGTTTTTTTTTCTTCTCCCTGGATTGCTTTCCCTGAGGCCCTCTGCACCAGTAGGTGGTTGCCCTTTATATGCCGACGACAAAGCGGCCTCGAACCTTCAGACATGACACTCTCAGAGGTGGATGCCTGGATAGGTGGGGGTGTTTGTTCCACTATATGTTTGGTGATCTTTTAAGTTTTGGAGTGAAGACATTTTTTCTCTTTAAACCTGCAGCCGAATCGTTTGAAACCACACGGCCTTTAACAGCCTGGTATTGTGCAATTAGCCCGGCTGAGTGTGTCTGCTATATCCATTAAGCCGCGCAGCTCCGCAGAGGTCCTCCGCTGTAGCTCAAGCAGAGAGCGCTTTATTTTAGTTGTGGCGTTTGGACACAGGTTCTGGCCTTGAAAGTTATTCTTTCTGCTTTGGAGTGAGCTTCGTAAAAAGTGCACCTCCAATGTTGCAGAAAAGTAAATTAATACTGAGACTGAAAAGTGCTGTCACGATTTTCCAGCTCTCGTTGCTGTGCTTTGTGTTTTAGCTGAGAGCAGGACTCGCACAGAAACACAACATATGGTGTATGGAAGGGTAACTCTGTAGTGCTCGACTTTATGGTCTTGTCATTTCCAGGTATTAGGGGTCTCTGTGAAAGTCATGAGACTTAATAATGAATGCATTAAATTCTTACAGTTAAATATTAAACTAGCAACGCAGATGTTAACAGCAATGATTCTCAGGCCTTAATGCAAAACAAGTAACACTCCAAGGTTTCTCACCCTGTTTGAATTCAAACCAATTTACGGCATTAAAGTCAGCATCTTGAGTTTTGGGCTCTGAATCATGGCAGACTGAAATTAGCTCTGCAATCTTGTGTGCTGATGGCCAGCGTCCAGCAGCCCTCAATTACAATGCTGCAGAGCCAGAAAAAGGGAGAGAGGTAGACAGCATGGAGCCCTTCAACTCCGCCGCACAACCCTGTCACTCAAACACACTGTCACCGCTGAGGCTGAAACGGATCACCATTTACTGCAAATGCACGCATACTCACACACAAATACGCAGATGTTTTGTAAACGTTTCCATGTTCCACATACCGGTTCAGCCACTGGGGGGAGCCTTGAAGAGTTTACGCTGGAAATTCAACTTTAATATAGTGTTACGTACTTCTGTATTTATTTGACTTGAAATTTAGGCTACAATTACTTTGCAAACATAGCAGTCATTGTAGATATGAATTGCATTAAAACCTGAGACAGAACCACACACGCACAATTGGAAGCCTTGATTTTAATGAAAATGACACAATAATTTCATGTGTGCCAGACACTCTGTGGTTTTGGATTACTCTACAGATGGTGACGGTGTTGTTGAACAAGTTCCACGTTGCTCCAATGTGTCTCGGTTTCAGAAGCCCTGCGGTGGTATTGTTCCATTGCCAGAGCGTGCCTATCGTTTAAGCACCTACACTATTATTAAATATCAATATTTGTATCAGTTTTCCTCTTGAGTTAAAGCTCCCGTCTCTTAATTCTCACTAGTATTGCATGATAGATATGTTTTGTTGGGGAGAGTGAAATATTTTAAATGGTTCTTGGAGGAAAGTATAAAAATTGCTCATTGCGATCCAGCTAAATGTAGTAGCAGCACACATAATTTTTAAATACAAGACCCCACCTCTGCGACTCCTACGAGAGGTTACAACTTTGGTGAACGCACTGGGGCTGACAAGTGATTTCTGCACCTTTATAATTAGAACTGAATCGCATCAATCAGTCAAAGACTCCCTGTCTGAGGCAGTGCGCTGCAGGCTGTGGTTTCCATGTTTCTTTAGCGAAGGGGAGCTTTCTGGTACATAGCAGAAACAAGGTGTTGACTTATTAGGTGAACGTAGAACTGAAGGAAAAAGTTATGTGCCGGGCCTATTGTATGAGCTGTGGTCGGGAGGAGAGCCCCGTAAAACATATGGGAAAGTATTTAAGGCATATTCTTATTTTTCTTAAACCAACCTACTCTGTATTTCACAGTGTACACAGAAACATTACACCTCCTCTTAGTTTCTGCCGTTGTCAGGTTTTGACATTGCTCAGCGTTTTCCTCTTTGTGTGTCTCCAGGTTTAAAAAGAAGGAGCCAAAATGAAGACAGCTGCCCGGGGTTTCGGGAAGACTATAATGGACCCTTCACATCGCGAGGGCTTGTGGAATAGAAGGATATTGCTATTGGTGTATGTGGCCTTGGAGCTTGTATCAATCCATTCACCCATGGTCCTGGGCACCCTTGAGCTACAGCTAGATGAGGAGCAACCAGCAGGCACAATTGTGGGTGATATCAGCGCAGGACTTCCTCCTGGCATCACAGCATCCATGTACTTCATCTCAGACCATGAGGGAACAGGTGTGGGCACTGATTTGGACATAGATGAGAGCACAGGCATTATCAAAACCGCCAAAGTTCTTGACAGGGAACTGAGGGATAGATATAACTTCATTGCAGTCACCATGACGGGTGTGACCATTGAGGTGACCATCAAGGTGAATGATATAAACGACCATGCTCCGATGTTCCCCAGAAAACGGGCACTGTTTAAAATCCCTGAGCAGACAGCAATTGGGACTAGGTTTTCTCTTGAGCCAGCTGTGGATGCTGATAAAGGCCAGTTGACGACACAGGGTTACCTTATTAAAGATGGAAATGTTGGCCAGGCCTTCGCCTTGGAGACAAGGCGTGGAAGCAACGAGGTTCTCTATCTGGACTTGGTGGTCAGTGCGATTCTTGACAGAGAGAAAAGATCCACCTATACTTTATCCCTGGAGGCCTTTGATGGCGGTTCCCCTAAAAGGACCGATCAGATGACATTAGATATTACTGTGCAAGACATTAATGACAACGCTCCTGTGTTTAATCAGAGCCGCTACCATGCTATAATATCCGAAAACCTACAACCAGGAAGCAACATCCTGCAGGTGTTTGCCACAGACGCTGACGAAGGGGACAATGGGATGGTGCTGTATGAAATCAACAGGAGACAAAGCGACCCAGACCGCTATTTTGTTATCGACACAAGAACCGGCGTCATCACGCTCAACAAGCCGCTAGACTTTGAGATGAGGAGAGTTCACGAGCTAGTGGTCCAGGCACAAGACAATGCAACCCAGCCAGAGGTGACCAATGCCTTTGTCACCATCCATGTCAGAGACTACAATGACAACCAGCCCACCATGACCATCATCTTTCTCAGTGAGGATGGGTCTCCCAGAATCTCAGAGGGTGCACAACCGGGCCAGTATGTTGCCCGGATCTCAGTCACTGACCCCGACTACGGAGAGTATGCCAACGTCAATGTGTCGCTAGAGGGAGGAGATGGAAAGTTTGCCCTTACAACCAAAGACAGCATCATCTATTTGATTTGTGTGGACCAGATTCTGGACCGAGAGGAGAGGGACACCTATGAGCTAAGGGTGATGGCCACAGACTCCGGCACGCCTCCTCTCAGGGCAGAGTCGTCCTTCATCATCCAGGTGACCGACGTCAATGACAACCCTCCTCTGTTTGACCAGCCAGTGTACAGACAGACCATCCCAGAGGTGGTGTTTCCAGGGAGCTTTGTGTTACAGGTGACAGCTAGAGACAAAGACCAGGGGCCCAATGGGGACATTAACTACCTCATCCTGAAAGACCAAGGCGCTTACTCCAACTGGTTCAGTATAGACCCTGTTACAGGGATTATCACCACTCTCTCCCAGATGGATTATGAAAAGAACCCTAATCCAAGTATAACTGTGGTAGCCCGAGATGGAGGGAAACCGCCCCTGTCCTCCACCGCTGTGGTTAACATTCTGCTTCAGGATATAAATGACAACGAGCCAGTTTTTGAGAAAAACTTCTACAATGTCTCCATCAAAGAAAACACAGTTCCAGGGACCTGCATCCTAGAGGTAGGACATTATCCGACATATTTATTTCATAAACAGTGTGAGAACTGATTCATCTTGCAAAGTCACTCCCATACTTCACTCCGGCTCATGCAGGAGTTTGAACTCAGCTCAGGGTGACGTGAAGAGCATTAAAAATAGGAAATTTATGAGATACATAATGGAGGAACTTGTCAGATTTTGCTGATTCCCTTCATTTCTCCGTGCAGAGTTGTTAAAGTGGTAACGTTATTTAAATTGGACGGCCCCAGCAAGACTATACCTGTGGGTTTAGGCCAAGATGATCTCTTCTTTGGCTGTCCTGCCTTTCACCTCACAAAAGGTTTCTACGGTAACAGAGGCAGTATAAAGTCCTCTGTCAGCCAAGGCGCAAAAGGGTTTTTCACATATTTGCAGGCAGAGACAAATTCGGGCCTTTATCTAAAGAAGTAGATGTCACTTCAGTCACAAAAGGCGCCTTAATTAGGCTAGTTGAGCGTGAGAAAAAATGGCTGTAGACGACAAGATGAATTAAAGTTCGGACAAATTACAGCACTCCCACTGACTGCAGGCCTTTTTCTTCACAACATTCTTTCAAGCCGTTTTCGTCCGTCTTATTAAATAGACAGCACTTATGAAAAAGACTGAGCATCAGTTAAGTCATTAAGTAATTTCCAGTCAATTCAGCTGAGTTTTATTACCATAGCGCCAGATGATATACAAGTGAGTAAAGCTTTTCTTTTTTTTTTTTAAATTCTCTTTACAAATAAAGAGGTCCATACAAATTCTATTTCACAAGCGTCTGCAGGATCAAGGAGTTGGATCCAGAGCGCAGTCCAAACAGAGGGCCCAGTGGACAGGATCTTGGCCCAGGGTTTGGCCTTGGGAGAGGGAGGGGTGAAGGGAGATGCAGACTCATTCTGTGACTCCTGGCTTGAATGTAGAAAAAGAAGCTATGAGGGCGTCTTACTGGAGGTCCGCTAATTATAAATCACAGGGACGCAAGGAGAGGGGAAAAAGGGGAATGTACTAAAATTGATTAAATTATTTGGAAAATGAATCCATAGAAGGATTAAAACATGTATGTTTTGGAAAACGGTGGAGCTCCATGATCACTCTTTCCTCTGCGGGTTGAGGTTCATGTTCTGTGAAATTATTTTGCGTATTAAACTGGAGACTTTTGTCTTCCCTCTCTGCATTGCCTCCAAACGCATTACGACCCGTGTTCAAGCGGCTCTCAGAGAGTGTCACGCTTGATGAGCAGTTTCACAGGATTCGAGGAAGAAGTAGTTGCTCAAAGCCACTGATCTCTGGTCTGTGTCGGCCCATCCTGGATGCTGCAGACATGTGTTTGGCAGCCCATGTGAGAACAGCCTGCTCTTACTCAGGGTGCCAGCTCTATATCCAAACATCTCAGCACGACATCTGATGTCTGCCTTTTTTTTTTTTCCTGATGAAATCCCCAATTCCTTACCATGCACATGGCGTCCAAAAAACCATTACAATACGAGTACTGTAATCATTAATTCAAACTTTGAAGTGGCTTGATTTTTTTTCTCTCTCCTCCGCAGGTCAACAGCACAGCAGTTTATGATTATTGTAATGTCGTCTGGCTCCGCGGAGCCGTGCTTGAGATATTTTGTCACTTTCTGCTAGACACCATTTGGTTTACGGCTGATGTTATAATTAGACGTGTGGAGAAGAAAAAAACAAAAAGGGACTTAAGCACATTAACACCAATCAGTCTTGTAATTCAATATGCAAGATCTAGCGTAAAGAAAATAGGTCATTCTTGAGAGGGGGAAATCAAATACGACATGAAAAACAACGGTTTAAGAACCACAAGCTCCATTACGGAATGTGCTTCTTGAGCCATTGCTAATTTATTCTCCATTATTATTTTTCAAACTGTGTCCAACTTTACAAGTCGCAAAGACTGTGTCGCGGTCGAATATCTCTCACGCCATTTCACATCGCCTGCGTTTGCTCCAGAGGTGCAGTTACTTTGCGTTCTGCCAATGTTTTCGTACGTCTGAAGTCTTCTTAGAATAATAGGAACGTTAACATGATCAAAAAAAAAAATCATTAGTTGAAGGTCATTTAATCTGGTCATTAGGCTTGGGGGCTTTTATGTGTGAAGAGGAGGAGGAGTAATATAAGATGTTATAAGGGTTAATGACGCACATCGGCCCGCCTTCATATGTCCAAATTCTGTAACGCAAAGCCGGCCTGTCTTGGCTTCAAGAGGTACTCGCCATTTGTTGGGGGATAATTTACACCTCACATCGTCCTGGTTTTTTGGTTTGGTTCAGAGTGGGTCTCTGCTAAGAATCGGCCCTCTGTCTGTTTTGGGGGGCCATTGTGGCTCTTACAGAAAGGCGAGAGGGGTCTCCAGGCAGCTGAGGGGGAAATGGGCCCTGACAAGCACTGGCATGAGTGGCAGAGGTGACATTAGCAGGGTTAGCGTTAGGGTCTTTCCCCATCCAAATTCTTATCTGATCTCACTTCATTTCTTATTAACTGGGCGTGAGGAGTGGCCCGAACTCATTTTTAAACCTGTCCGCCCATTCGTGGCAGAAAAGCGCGCTTGTCATCACCGCGGCCCCCGTAGCAACACGAGATAAAAACTGATTGCCGCGAGTGAAGGAGCAAACATTTCTCTCTCTCCTGGAACTGTAACTCAAACATTTGCGTTTATCTGCTCTTTTACCACCCAAAGTGCTTCCTGTCTCAGAGACGTCCTTTTCACTTAGCACGTTAGTTGCCTTGCAAAAACACTGGCGATATTGTGTTGGATTGTTATGCTTTGGCTCGTATTTCGCCTGTGCAACAGCGTTATGAACCTGCCGGCCTTTAAGTTTAAATGAGTGCAGATGCAGTCGCTTTAAAGTGCGTTAACGTACAGCACCGCTGCGACAGATTCATTATTTCAGCGAGATCTTTAAAGGCAGCCTAGTTGAAAGAGGTACCTCAGTGAAGTGCTCCTCGGAATCACTTCCTGCCAACATTAAAGCAACCGGTCTACAGGGAAAAAAGAAAACTAATAATTGCCTGGGAGCGAATGTACGAATGATTGAAAGAATGTGTTTTCTTTCGCACTAGTCGCCACAGTTTTCTTTTTTCTTTTGTAGTATAGTGACCACCTACTGGTAAGAGCAAAGCAGGTGCTAATAACTGAGCCAGTATTACCCACTGAAAAAAATGTGGCTACAAATTATCAATAAAATATAATTTAATAAGGGAATAAAGAAGAAACATAGTGATAAGAGTGAGTTAGTTTGTTAACTTCTGGTTAATTAAAATAGAATTTATAGAAACACAACATTTACGATTTGCAGCTTCCTGCTGCTCCACAGAAAATCTCTTCTATCAATGCAGTTCTCAGTGTTGTGCATAAAAATAGCTCATATTCACTTTCACCGAAATGCGGTTAATGCAGAACAGACATGTAGATTGCAACGAACGACTGGAAATGACACACGACTGCTCAGTCAGTCGACTCGACGTCGCCACTTTTCCTCTCAACAACGAGCTTTGCAAACTTCTCCAGTGAATCCAGGACATCCAGAATAAGACCGACTCCGGAGATGAGCAAAATTGCCAGTTTCGGATGGGTATTTTTGTACAAATCGGTTATTACCAGACATTTTTCTGGCGACAGTTCGTGTCAAACAGAACGTTCACTTGTCTGTTTTACTACCACACCAGCCAGGCTCCACGTGAGACGGATTTAGCTGGAGGCAAACTCACACTGCTTTAGGTCTGTGTTTCTTTTTCCTCTTGCTAACAACCTGGCTTCAACTGTGGCACTGCGCTGCGGTAAAAACTGCATTTTCACAGAACGGTAAAACTGCTGGAAACTGGATGAGCTACTTAATGTGTTCGCAAATGTAATACTTCCTCGAACATTTGCTCCTGCGCCTAGCGGGGGCGCTGAAGTGAACATAAACACCGATGTTCATCTGGATAGAGAGTGGGTGTTCAGGTCAAAGTTGTTGGCCTCAAGTCAGCTGAGTGAATTTTATTGTGCTCAGCCGCCCGTCAGCAAATCCACCGCCTCTTCAGCGCCAAAAGCAGAAGGAGAATTTGTGGTAAAAATGTTAATCTTATTGGGCCAAATAAAGAAACCAGGAGGACATGGCATTGGGAGAAGGGGAAAACCAAAGCGGAGTATTTGCAAAAAGGAATTTTTCATCGTCTTTTATGATTTTAGGATTCAGTAAGTTCAACCTTTTATGTTAAAATCAGTTTTGGTCCAAAGCAAAGACATGTTGAGTAGAGAAATGACATAAAGCTGAGAAAAAAAAGCAGGAACCTGTTTGCGTCACACAGTTAATTGCGTTTTTAATGTCACCATTTTCTCTTTAAATCTATGACCTAAATTCCCCAATGAGACAGTAAATACAGTTTTATGTCCCTCCACCACCAGCTGCGTGAATATATTGGTTGTTTCTTGCCGTGTGAGTGTTTGTACGGCTTCAGGGTGACCGGGAAAGGTCAGCGCAGGCCGTGACGCAGCCACGCAGGCAACTGATCGTGAAGCAAAAGTTGTGAGAGATAAAATCTTGCTGGGGGAGTTTCCTGCCCACATCTGGCAGAGAGGGAAGACGGGCTTATGTAGCTCTCTCGTGGGACAAGAAATTTCATTACTGTCTGTCTGCGCGAGCGTCTGTCTGCTGCAGGTGAGGCAGACTTCTCATCACTGTTTCCAAGTTTCAATGAAAGAGTGTCAGTGTAGTGAAAGAGGGGAGAGAGAGAGAGAGAGAGAGAAGGAAAACAGTTGCGGCTCCAGAGGGACAGTCGGCCTCTGGCAGCTGTGACACGGCTCCGTCTCAGCAGCTGGATCCAGCTGTTGATCCCTCCTCTCACATCTTCCCTCTGTCTCTGTGGGGCGGGTTCTCCCTCGCTCTTCCTGTCTCGGTCTTCCCATTTCACTCCCTTTATTCTTTATCACTGTTCATCCAGACTTCTTATCTCTTCCCGGGTCCCCCTCTCCCATACCGCGGTGTCCCACGTGTGACCTAATGACACCTCCTGGTTTCCCGGCGGAACCAGAGCGGTTGAGAGCAACACATCGGGCCTGTCTGGGGGATGCTCGGGCCTCGCTGCAGATGGAAACGTACTTCCTTGTTGGTCCCGCTCAGACCAGGTCCCCGGCTTAACCAATTTGGTGACGCAAGAAAAACGTGGGTTTAAATTACTGAAAAAAGTGAAGTCAGCCTGCAGGTGTGTGTTTGTTCATGCTGTCAGTGGTTTTTTATCCACGTTCAGGATGATCACTTTCGCTTGAACGTCATCCATAGAAACAAGTATTCCGTTTGCCTCCCTGCCCCTTCGAGACGACTGAGCGGGAGGGGGGTGTGGGTTGACCGAGAGGCCTCGCTGTGACATGGGCTGCCAGGCCTTCTGTTCTCGCCTCCCATGGTCCCCCCCTGCACATGTGCAAGGCAGTTGGCGCTGCTCGGCAAGCTGGGCACCAGGAAGTATCATCTGCTCATGATATTCATTCTTCTCCAAAGCAAATCTGTGCTAAATCATTCGTCCAGGCCCCTGCTGTCCATCCGAAGCCCCCAGACTGGAAAGCAGACGCTCGGCGGCAGCTTTGCCAGGTATCAGAAATCAATAACCTAAGAAGAAGATCTCAAATGATTGTCAAAAACTGATTTTTTTCTTCCTTTTTGCTGGTATTAATAATAAACCACATGTAGCGTATTTGTAAATGCTCGATTGCCACCATGTTGCATTTTTCAGTCATGGCAAAAGTGCCTCTTCCAAGAAAAGAATACGCTATATATACACACAGCCCGAGAATATCCTAACCACCGAGCAAAGCATCTCCATATCCACAACTTCACTGTTACAAGGAATGCATCGCTTTCGTCTGCCAGCAACCTCATCCCCCCCCTTTTTTTTTGCTCCAGCGCTGCCACTGCACCGACTGCCAGAGAAGAATGTTATTGCGCTCGGCGAGGGCATGGAAAGACTGGTGCATTCGGTTACCGGGCGTGTGGTCAGAGTTTTCAGTTCCTGCGCTCAATTAGATCAACGCTGGTCTACAACCAGGTCTCATTAGGTGTTCTGAAGGTAGCCGAGCTTGGGGATTAGTCAAAACCTCAGGTCCGAATGTGAGAAATAAGTGACAGGAATAGATTCTAGGAGGAAAAAAAAAAAGGTGGTTAAAACAGAAATGCAAAACACAAACAAGGCCAGAGGTAAAGATTCCCAAGCCAAGGGCGGCCCGTGTGTGGTCAGGAAAACGTGGAAGCGAAACTGAGGCTGTTGGAGCAGGATGTTTTGCCGGTGCTTGTTAGCAGTAATGATGCTATGAAAGCTCTGAGCTTCTGTGTGGACCAAAGCGAGTTGTGCTTAAGACCAAGAGCTCAACCTCAGCACTATTTTTTACCGAGAAAACATTTTACCAGGCGCTTTAAATGAAAAATGCTTCTTTCCCCCTGACACTCTTTTGATGATCAAGCCAAAGGTTCTTCTGCATGTGCTTGTTTTTAAAAATTACTGAAGAATTGTCCTAGTTCTTCTTAAATAATAATTCCGATCAGTTAATGTCATTTATCAAGCCAATGTGTCACATGGCCTCAATTCTAGCAAGCGAATAAGTCGTTTTTTTTTTTTGTTAAAGTTTTGTAGGACGGAGAAAAAAACAGCGAGAGGGAGAGAACAACAAACCATATGGAGAGGGAGGTTTGTGGGAGAGACGCTCCACTTTTACATTGTGGTTAGCCAACGTTGTCTGTCTTGGCTTCAGACAGAGAGGCACCCGGGCCTGCTCCAACCAGACTCCCAGTCTGGGTGCACTGATGCTCCACGGTGGTCCACCCTCACACTGCTGGTTGAATATCTCGAAGCCTTCGCCACATCGACCAGAAACGCCCCATGCGTTATGAGCGAGGACATCTGTTATGCCTTATCTATTCTAAGGAAATGCATCCACCCAGCAGATTAGTTGTAATAACTGCTTAGTTTTGCACAGACGTCTTTCCAGTGCAAGGAGATTATTAACGCTAGCCAGGGAACTAATTACCAGAAGGTTGCGTACCTCACGGACAACACTCATTTGGCATGGCGCTGCGGAGTTTACATTGAGGAGTGGTGTGCTGCTTCTTTTAACCGGCGTGTTGAGAGGCCAAATCATTGTTTAGATGATTGTGTTGCTGTGTGGAGCCCAGAGGCAGCATGGGGTGCAGTGGGACTCAGCTGTAATTAGGCAGAGCTGGTACGCTGGAGTGCAGGGCTCAGAATGTGTGATGTGGTATCGGAGCAGGCGAACAAAAGGCCCGGGACAGGGTGGGGTGGGGGGGGGGGGGGGG